>JAUMJL010002474.1:0-14518 GCA_033558185.1 Dromococcyx pavoninus | reverse complement strand
GGTCTCCGCTCCCGCATGGCAGCACTTCACACCCTCACTGCTCCCTCCCACCCGCCAGCCCCTACGCGCCGCCGCCGCAGCGCCCTTATATACCCCGCCGCCGCCAAACCCCGCCCACCGCGGCACCCGCCCGCCAATCGCCGCGGCCGCTGCCGGCCCATCAGCCAATAGAGAAGTGGCAGAAGACGGCCGGGACCCTCCCTCTCGGGTGCGAGGCGGTTCCTTCGCGCTAGGGGGTGGCCGTCTGGCTGCGGGCGGAAGTGGGGCGGAAGTGGCCGTTGCTACGAGACCGGTGCGACGCCGGCAGCTGGGCCCGAGGGTGCTGGGGAGGGGGCACGACCGGTACCGGGATGGGGTGCCGAGGGGCGGGGGCGCGAAGGGAACCGGAGAGAGGGGTGGGGAGGGTCTGGGAGCGCTCCAATAGGGTGAGGGAGAGGGTCTTGGGGGTATCACAGGAGGAGAGAGGTGTGGGCAGGGGGAAAAGAGGGCCTGGAGGGGACCCCAGGAGGAGGAGATAGAGGAGGGTCTGGGGAGGGGGGGTAACCCAAAGGGGGGACGTATCTGGGGGGACCCCAAGAGGGGGATATAGAGGTGAACAGGAGGGAACAGGGCCTGAGGGGGGGACCCCAATAATGGAGAGGGCGTGGGGGTTGCCCAGGAGGAAGAGAGAGGATGGGTTGGAGGGAACAGGGCCTGGGGAAGATCTGAGGGGGACAATAGAAGGAGGAGAAGACAGGGATGGGTGGGAGGGAATAGGGGCTGAGGGGTTTCTGGGGGAAAACAGGGCCTCAGGGGGAGTCTGGAAGGGATCCCAGACACCCCCTACTCCTTATGTCACCCCAGGCGCAGCCACCATGCCTGCAAAGCGATGGCTGGGAAAAAGAGCCTCCATGGGGGTGCTGGACAAGCTCCTGCTGCTGGAGAACCAAGAGATGGCCAAGGGAGAGGAAGCCAAGATGAAGCAGGAGCTGCTCACCCAGTTCCTGACGGTGCTGGGGGTGGGCGTCGGGGGCCAGCATGTTTTCCCAAGGGTTCTTCCAACTCCTGACCCCCTCTTCTCCTCCTCTGCAGATCAAACTGGCCAGGGAGAAGCAGACCAGCACCCTGAACCTCCAGAAGCTCCAGACACAATGGCGAGCACTGCTACGCAAGGCCAAGGCCAAGGAGCTGCGCCAGGACATCACCATCCTCAGCCAGGCCTTCACGCGCGTGATGGACCTCAAGGACAGCGTCATCGAGGTGAGAGCACTGGGCTGACAAAGTTGGGGGACACACAGAGAACTAGTGTCAATCTGTGAGCCCCCCCCTCCCCAAACCTCCCACAGTCCCTGGTGATGGACGTGGAGCAGGCGGAGGAGCAGCACAGCCGGGCGCTGCGCAGCCACTTGCACAACGTCGACCGCCTGCTGGAGCTGCAGCGCTGCCGCTTGGGGTACCTGGAGGAGGGATACAACACCCAACTGAAGGTCCTGGAGATGGAATTCGAGGCTGAGAGGTACGGAGAGGGACAGCAGTGGAACCCGCTAGGTTACCCTGTCCTGGTGCTGAGCCCTCTCACGGGACCACCGTCTGCCGTGAGCCTTGGACCTGGCTTGGTTCACCTCACCCTTAAGCTCCTGAGGACTCTTTTGCTTCCCACCTTATGAGCAGCTCTTCCATCTTTTCCCCAGGAGAACCATCCTCGAGCAGCACAAGCAAGAAAGCCTCTACCTGCAGGCCACGGCGTTGGCCATGCAGCAGAATTACACCAAGAACAACCGCGATGCCACGCTGAGTTTCCAGAGCGCATGGGATCACATCAAGAACAAGGCACGGGAAGGGGGAGGAACCATCGAGGAACTTGGTTTTGGACTTGCAGCCAGAGTGTATGATGAGATTTGGAAAGTGGTGGGTGGGTCACCCCGAGGTATTTCTGTCCCCAGAACCTGCAGGAGAAGCAGTGCAGCCGCATGGAGCTGAGTGGGAAGGCGGAGGTGCTCTGGGAGCGGTTCCAGCGCGCCGTGCAGAGCTACGTGGAGGCCACCGAGCACCAGAAGACCATCTTTGAGGAGCTGAAGCAGAAGGATGAGAAGAGCTCCAGGGAAATAGAGATGCAGGCGAAGAAGCTGCAAAAGCTCCAGGTTGTGGCCTGGAACACGGGGATGACTCCAAGTGTGGTGACGTCCATCCCATCGCTCACATTCTGCCTCTCTCCAGGACCTGATCACGGCCACCAAGAGCCGGATGGTGGCTCACCGCCAGGAAAGCCGGGAGCAGAACCAGCACCTGTGGAAGGAGAATGAGAAGGTCCACAAGCAGTTCCAGGAGCTCAAGGGTGAGATGAAGCAGGCCAAGGCCAGCGCCTACGACAACCTGGCCACGCTTACGGTGCAGAGCGGTGCCGCCCTGAAGATGCTGGAGCAGGTGGTGCAGAAGGTGAGGCCAAAGGGAGCACCAGGGAGGTGCCACCACGGTGCCATCATCCTCTTCCACCCTCTCTTTGTGTCCCCTTCCCAGGCGCAGCGCATCCTGCGTTTGGCCGAGATGTGCCGCAGGCTGGAGACTGAGGAGGAGAAGGTGCTGCCTTTTTATCCTTCCTCACTGGCAGAGGAAGAGCAGCGAGACGCCCGGGAAGTCCTCGAGGAGATGCCCAGGGAGCCCCTGGCCCAGGTGAGGAGGAACTGTCAGCATTCCAAACGCTGCCACGGAGGGAGCGAGGGTTGGGATCCGGCCTTGGGGACAGCAAGGATGGTGTGTGGGCAGGTTGGGGACCACCTGTCCCACTCGCTGCCTCTCACCCAGGCCATGAGGGACTACGTGGGGCTGGAGCACTTCTGGCAACGGTTCAACAAGGTGAAGCTGGAGGAGCAAGCGCTGGAGCAGCAGAAGATGGCCCTGAGCCAGAGGAGCCTGTGGCTGCGGGAGATGCTCTGGCAGTACCTCGAGGGGTTCTCTGTCAGCCAGGAAGTGCTCAGCAAACCCAACCCCCTCCTGGCCATTGAGCACAAGAGCTGCTTCCCCAGGGACTCGTCCCATGCTGGGAAAACCATGCACGAGGCCAAGAGGGAGATGCACACCCTGACACCCTCCTAGACCCTGTGCCCTGCTCTGCTAGCACCAGCTGAGAAGCCCTCTGTGGACTGAGGGTGTTCAGCCTGCTGCCCGGGGCCACTGGAGGGACCACAACTGCATGGAGGTGCCGTGAAAAGAGCTAAACAGGACCTAAAGAAGTGCTCCAGGGTCTTATTTCTGGTCATGCTGAGCTTTGTCAGGGCAGAAGTGAGGCTGTCACCTCCTGTGTGGGGCTGTCACCTCCCAGTCAAGGCTGCCAAGTGACCAAATCCCCAGTACCAGAGCAGGCAGGGAGGACAAGATGAGGTTCAATATGACCAAGTGCCGAGTCCTGCCCTTGGGACACAACAACCCCTGTGCAGCTCCAGCCTTGGAGAAGAGTGTCTGGAGAGCTGCCTGGAGGAGAAGGCCCTGGGGGTGTTGGTTGGCAGGGGCTGAACATGAGCCAGCAGTGGCCCAGGTGGGCAAGAAGGCCAATGGCATCTTGAGCTGGGTCAGACACAGCGTGGGCAGCAGGAGCAGGGCAGGGATTGTGCCCCTGCACTCAGCACTGGTGAGGTCACACCTTGAGTATTGGGGTCACTTCTGGGCTCCTCACTCCAAGAAGGACCTTGAGGGGCTGGAGAGTGTCCAGAGAAAGGGAAGGGGCTGGAGAACAAGGATTATGAAGAGCAGCTGAGGGACCTGGGGCTGTTCAGCCTGGAGAAGAGAAGGTTGTGGTGAGGGGGCCATTGGTCTCTTCTCCCAAGTGACAGGCGATGGGACAAGAGGAAATGACCTCAGGTTGCACCAAGGTTGGTTCAGATTGGACATCAGGAAAAATTTCTTCACCAAAAGGGTTCTCAGGCCCTGGAAGAGGCACCCAGGGAGGTGGTGGAGTCTCCATCCTTGGAGGTGTTTACGGGGGGGGGATGTAGTTTCTTAGGGACGCGGTTCAGTAGTGGACAGGGATAGTTGGACTCGATTATCCTGGAGGTCTTTTCCGGACAGAGTAACCATGGATGCCATCAGGAAGGTTTTATTTCTTTTTGGCTTTGTTCCTCTTCTCCTCCTTCTGCTTCTTTTTGGAGAGCTTGGGACTGCTGGCCTTGCGGTACAGGTGGTACCCGATGAGCCCCAGCAGCGCTGGCACCAGTGCCAAGCACAGCAGTGGTACCACCTCGTTCACCACCTTCTGCCAGTAACTGGCCCGGGACAAAGCCACCAGCTCCACCTCGAATCGTAGCACCGCGTCACCTGGAGGAGGCACATGGGTGGGCACGAAGGTGACACCGGAGTGGCTCTGGTTTGGACATGTGGTTGGAACTGGTGTTGGCACAGGGTTGGGCATGGGGGTGGTACTGGGAATGACACTAGGGTGGCACTGGAATGAGCATGGGAATGGCACTGGGGTGACACGTGGGTAGGCATGGGGATGGCACTTGGGGTGGCACAGGTGTGGGCGCGGAGGTGACACCAGAGTGGGCATGGGGTTGGTACCGAGGATGGCACTGGGGCGGCACCAAGATGAGCATGGGGATGGCATTGGGGTGGCACTGGGATGGGCATGGGGATGGCACTAGGGTGGCACTGGGGTGGGAGGCAACCCCCACCACCGAGCGTTGTGCTCACCTGGGATGCTGGGTGGGGAGCCCCGCTTGCCGTAGGCCAGGTGAGGGGGGATGATGGCTCTGCGCTTCTCCCTGCCGTGTCGAGAGAGACCCTCGGTGCCAGCGTCCTGTGCCATGGGGATGCTGGGGGGGTCACCAGTTGCCCCCTCCCCACCCCACTTACCCCACACACATGTCCACCAGACTCTGCTCCAAGCCTGCAAGGAGAGGAGAGAGGAGGGGAGAGGGTGGGCACCACTAGGGGCACCCACAGCCTACTTGGGTCCTGGTTAAGCCCCCCCCCCAGTCTGTGCCCACCCTTCACTCACCAGGGATGACCTGGTGCTTGCCCAGCTCCACCTGAAGTGGGTCCCGGCTCAGAGAGGTGTCGATGATGCGGCCATCCTCGAGGCTGCCCTGTGGGACCATGCCACGGGCACCGTCACACCCCCACGGATGGGGACGCAGTGGCCATTGCACCCTGGGGACGTCCCCATCCCGCTCCCAGCGTTGTCCCACCCTGGCACTGGTCCCAAGTGCCACCCCGGTGACAGCCCCACCCCACTCCCAGTGTCAGGGCCAGCCTGGTGCCATCTCCATGCCCACCCATGTGCCACCTCCACATCCATCCTGCTAGCACTCTGGTTCTACTCCCACGTCCGCTCCAGTGCCACCCCAGTGCCACCTCCACATTCCTCCCAGTACCACTCTAGTTCCACCTCAATGCCCACCCGTGTGTCACCCCATTGCCACACCCATATCCATTCTGGTACCACTCTAATTCCACCTCCATGCCCACCCCGGTGTAAAATCCACATCCACCCATGCGCCACCCCAGTGCCCATGACATGTCGGTCCCTGTCCCATTCCAGTCCCACCCCCCATGCCCACATCTGTGCCACTCCAGTGCCACCCCCACGTCCCTCCCAGTCCCACTCCAGTTCCACGCCAATGCCCACTCCAGTCACGCCTCATGCCCATCCCACGTCCCTCCCAGTCCCACCCCCGTCCCCGCCCCGTCCCTTTCCCCCCTCCCCCCCCCCCCCCCATGCTGACGTGTTGCTCCCGGCTCACCGTGTAGTGAACGTGCACCGTGTCCCCCGGCGCCGACAGCTCCGAGCAGCCCTCGGGGGGGGGCACCTGCAACCGGAGGGGGCACGGAGGGCCCGTGTCTCGGGGGTCACGCACCTCCCGTGCCCGCGGGTCCCCCGTGCACTCCGTCAGCTGGACCCCCGCCCAGACCGGTCCCGCCGGTGCCCCCCGGTCCCCCCTTCCACAGCCTGGACCCCCGGTGCCCCATGTCCCTACCCCGCCGCCCACTTCCGTCCCCGCGGTGCCCCATGCTCCCCCCGCCGTAACCTAGACCCCCGGGTGTCCCGTGCTGCGCTCCCGGCTCCGCCCAGCCCGGTCCCTCCGGTTCTCCGTGCCCACCCCCCGTCCACGACCCGGACTCCCGGTGCCTCTCCCAATGCGCCCCCCTCTCCGCAACCCCGTCCCCCTGGTCCTCCCGATGCCCAGGCTGGGATCCCCGTGCCTACTCCCCATCCTCCCACTACGCCCACCAGTGCCGGGACCCCCGGTCCCCCCCACCGCTCCGCATCCCGGTGCCCCTGGTGCCTCGTGGACCTTCCCGGTGCTCCCGTGTCCCCTCCCGGAGCCCCCTCCCTCGCAACCCGGTCTCCCCGGTACCCCCCCCGGTTCCCTCGTGACCCCCCCTCGCTCCCGTCCCAAGCGGCCACCGGGAGTCCCCGGTACCCACTTCCTCCCCGCAGCTCGGTCTCCCCGGTGCCCGCCGGTACCTCCGGTCTCCCCCACAACCTTTCCCGCCAGGTGCCCCCTCCCTCGCAACTCGGTGCCACCGCCGGTGCTCCCCGTCTCCCCGGTGCCCCTCCCCTGGTGCCCCCTCCCCCCCCTCACGATGGTCTCGATGCGCAGCCCCCGGGGCTCGGTTTCGCCGCGGGCGGGGGGCGGCGGCAGCAGCAAAGCCAGGAGCAGCAGCGCGGCGGGGGGCTGCATGGCCGGGGCTGCCGTGGGGGAAGGTGGCACCGGCACTGGCACGGGCACCGCCCCCCTCCGCCCCCCGGGGCCGCCCCCAGCTCCGCCCCCAGCGCCACCGGGGCCGCCCCGAGCCCCGAGCGGGACCGGGGTGGCGGCGGGGTCCGGCTGCCCCTGCCCGGCCCAGGGAAAGTGGAGTAGGGGGCACCGGCTAGGGGTGGTGGGTACCGGGGGTCCCGGCACCAGTAGGCGGCAGCAAAGCCCGAGAAACCGGTATCCATCGGGCTCCCGACCACCCCCCTCCCCCATCACTCATTTGCATCTAGGACTCCCGCGCCCACCCGAGTCCAAGACCCCCCTTCTACACCCATCAAGCTCACTACCCCTCTCCCTGCCACACCCAGCCAAGTCCAGGACCTCCTCACACTCACTGGGTTCAGGAGCACCCCGAGCACCCACCTCGGCTCAGAGCCCCCTCCCTGCACCCATTCAAGTCCAAGACCCTCCCCCTGCACCCATCCAAGTCCAAGACCACCTCCCTGCACCCATCGTGGCTCAGGACTCCCTGAACCCATCTGGGTCCAGGACCCCCACCCTGCACCTACCCTGGCTCAGGACACGCCCCCCAGGCACCCACTGGAGTCCAGGACCCCCCTTGCACCTACCAGGGTACAGGACCCCTCTGGGGCTTGGTGGGGGGGGCGGTCACACTGGCACATAGAGGAGAGCCCAGAGTCCTCATCCTGTGCTGGTGGCTCCTTGGGCAGCCGTGGCAGTGGCCCCATTGGCGGTGGCCCTGTTGTTGGTGGCAATGGCTACATTGATGGTGGTAGTGGCCCCACTAGCAGTGGCCCCATTGGCAGCAGTGGTGGCCCCATTGGTGGCCCCATTAGTGGTGGCAGTAGCCCCCTTGGCAGTGGTGGCAGTCCTGTTAGTGGCAGCAGTGGCCACATTGATGGTCATGGTGGCCCCGTTGGTTGATAGTGTTGATAGTGGCGCTGGCTGTGTTGATGGTGGCAGTGGCCTTGTTGGTAGAGGCGGTGGCCCTGTTGACAGTGGCACTGGCCACGTTGATGGCAACGGTGGCCCCACTAATAGCAGCCGTGGCCACCCCTTTAGTGGCAGCAGTGGGTACATCGATGGTTGTGGTGGCCCCATTGGCGGTGGCATTTGCCCTGTCGACAGTGGTGGTGGCCCTACCGGTAGCAATGGTGGCCCCACTGGCAGTAGCCCCATTGATAGTGGTGGTTGCCCCGTTGGTGGTGGTGGTGGTGTTGCAGGTCCCATTGTAACTCCCAGGTGACTTGGTGGCGTGCGCCCGCCCTCCCGGCCGTGGCCAGTGGTCTTGGGGGGAAGCCACCAGGTCAGCGTCATGCTGGCCACACAAAGTGGCCATCGGGAACCCCAGTCCCCCCCTTTCAGCCCCCCATGCCCCACAGGGGAACCCCAGCACAGCCTCCCAGCTTGGCATCACTGGCATGGGGAGGACATCACCCCCAAAAAGAGGGAGGGACTGGGATGGGCACAGCAGCGCCGGGCTCAGCTGGGGTGGGTGGGACGACACAGGGGTGGGACTGAGCCCCACTCGCTGCCCTCCCCCCCCAGCCAGGATTAGTGCTGATGGGATTTACCATTTCATCCCATATTGCCTTAAAAATGAGGCTGGGAACGGGGGAGCCCCCCCCCTCGCCCCCCCCCCCCTTCCCTCCTCACCTTCACTAAGTCCTTTCCTATTAAACCCAAAGCCGTGCTGTCCATCACCAACCCCACCCCCCCCCCCCCCCGCCCCGTGGGACTCCCCTCTGCGGGACCCCAGCCTCCATCACTGGGACCCCCCCCTCTCCAGGACCCTCCCTTCCATGGGACCCCCTCCGTGGGACCCCAGAGCTGAACATCACCAGGACCTCCCCCCTGCACCGGACCCCTACAAGGCTGTCCAGCACTGTGCCCCCCCCGCCCCCATCCATGGGACACCCCCCCCCCCCCTCCCCGCAAGGTTGAAACCACAGGGACCCCCACACTGGGGGGGGGGCAGCGCTACATAAAACATGTTTAATACCCAAGGGGGGGTGGTATCAAGGGGGGGAGGGGAGGGTCACCCACCGTCTGATGCGCGGGGGGGAGCGGGGCGAGCACACACGTCCCCAGCCGGGACAGAGCCGCAGCAACAACGTCACACCAAGCACAGACCGGGTGTGGGGGGGGGGCATAAATACAGTGCTGGGGGGGGGGGGTTTACAGTACTGGGGGGGGGGGGGGCGGGGCATCCATCTGTCTGTCCGTGAGGGGCAGGGCCGTACAATCACTATGCTGGCATGGGGGGGGGGGGAGGAATGGCTGGGGGGGGTCCCGGCAGCGCTGTGTCACCCCCCCACACCATGGGGGTCATGGGAGGCAGAGGGGGGGGCACAGTTGGGGGGGGACGGGACACCCAGCAGCACTGTGTCCCCCCCCCCCCAATGCCACGGAGGTCGTGCTGAGGGGAGGAGACCTGCCTCAAATTGATGGGGGGGGGACTTCAAAGTGATAAGGGTGGGGCCCACGGGTCTGGGATTGGGGGTTATGGTCCCAAATTCCACTCCCACTGCAAAGGAATGATGGGCGGGGGCACATGGGGGTGAGAGGGGGGTTATGGTCCCAAATGCCCCCTCCCCCCCCCACCCCTCAATTCCCCTCCTCCTCCCCCCGAGGAGCTCCCCCCCCCCCGCCCCAGTTACACAGAGCTCTGACCACGCACGCACACACGAGATCTGAGGGGGGGAACCCAGGGCACCCCCAAAATTAAAGGCAAAGAAACCCCCACAGCAACCGGTGCCCCGGGGGGGGTTGGGGGGGGTGTGTGGGTTGTCCTGGGGCTGGGAGGGGGGTGGTCCGGGGCCGGTAGCTTTCCCCCCCCCCCCTCACTTCTTGTTCTTGAGCTGGTTGGCGAGCCAATCGAGGCCCTCGTAGAGGCCGTCGCCGCTGGTGGCACAGGTGGCCTGGATGTACCAGTTGCGATGGCGCAGGGAGTGCAGCCCCAGCTTGTCCGTGATTTCCGCGGCATTCATGGCGTTGGGAAGGTCCTGAGGTGGGTGGGGAGTGGGGGGAAACACAAGGAGTTGGGGGGAAGAGCCGGGGGGGGGTGTGTGTGTGTGTCAGACCTGAGGCCACGGGGATGGGCACCAACACCAGCCCCAAAGCCGTGGGGATGGACATCAACATCACTACCAAGGCCATGGGGATGGACATCAACACCACCGTGAGGATGGGCACCAACACCAACCCCAAGGCCATGGGGATGGACATCAACACCATCACCAAGGCCATGGGGATGGACATCAACACCACCGCAAGGATGGGCACCAACACCAACCCCAAGGCCATGGGGATGGACATCAACATCATCACCAAGGCCGTGGGGATGGACATCAACACCACCGCGAGGATGGGCACCAACACCAACCCCAAGGCCATGGGGATGGACATCAACATCATCACCAAGGCCGTGGGGATGGACATCAACACCACCGCGAGGATGGGCACCAACACCAACCCCAAGGCCATGGGGATGGACATCAACATCATCACCAAGGCCGTGGGGATGGACATCAACACCACCGCGAGGATGGGCACCAACACCAACCCCAAGGCCGTGGGGATGGACATCAACACCACCGCGAGGATGGGCACCAACACCAACCCCAAGGCCATGGGGATGGACATCAACATCATCACCAAGGCCGTGGGGATGGACATCAACACCACCGCGAGGATGGGCACCAACACCAACCCCAAGGCCGTGGGGATGGACATCAACACCACCACGAGGATGGGCACCAATATCACCACAAGGATGGACACCAACACCAGTCACGAAACCATGGGGATGGGGGCCAACGCCACCCACAGAGATTAGTGTTAACACAAGCTCCACAAGGCCAAGGGGATGGACACCAACACCAGCCCCGATGCCCTGGAAATGGATGCCAAAACCAGCTCCAATGCCATGAGGATGGGCACCAACACCAGCCCCGATGCCCAGGGATGGTCCCAGTCCCACCTGTTTGTTGGCGAAGACGAGGAGGACGGCGTCCCTCAGCTCGTCCTCTGCCAGCATCCGCATCAGCTCCTCGCGCGCCTCATTCACGCGCTCCCGGTCGTTGCTGTCCACCACGAAGATCAGTCCTGGAAATGGCAAATGGATGGTGGTGGGAGCGCAGGATGCGGCTGAGCTCCCCATGGTCCCTCCCAGCATTCCCGACGTTCCTTACCCTGGGTATTCTGGAAATAATGTCTCCAGAGGGGTCGGATCTTGTCCTGCCCACCCACATCCCACACGGTGAAGCTGATGTTCTTGTACTCCACCGTCTCCACGTTGAACCCTACGGCGCAGGGAAACTGAGGCATGTGGGGCTGGGAGCCCTCCCAAGGAGCTCAGGAGGGGAAGGGGTCCCTGCCTGTGTCCCCCCACCCCAAACCCCGCTCACCTATGGTGGGGATGGTGGTGACGATCTCACCCAGCTTCAGCTTGTAGAGGATGGTGGTCTTGCCGGCAGCGTCCAACCCCACCATGAGGATCCGCATCTCCTTCTTCCCGATGAGGCTCTTCAGGAGGTTCCCGAAGATGTTGCCCATGGTGACGGTGGCGCTGGCTCCCTCTGCAGGCGAGGCCTGATCCTGGGGGGTGGGGGGGCGGGGCACGGAGCTGGGGTGGGAGGCAATGGGGGGCTCCGAGGGGTCCCCATGTTCTGGGGGTGCGGGCTGAGGGGATTTGGGATGCAGGGAGGCTGTGGGACCGTCTCGCGTTCTTAGGGGGGGGGGGGGCACATGGAAGCCGTGGGGACTTGGGACATCACCTCCTCATGAGTTGGGGGGCACAGAGAGGCTGTGGGGATTGGGGAACCCCCCCTTCATGTGCTGAGGGGGCACAGGGTGGCTGTGGGGACAAGGGGGGCACAGGGAGGCTGTGGGGATTGAGGATCCTCTCATATTCTGGGGGGGCACAGGGAGGCTGTGGAGACTGGGGAACGCCCCCCCCATGAGTTGGGGAGCACAGATAGGCTGTAGGGATTGGGGACCACCCAATGGTGGGGAGGCATAGGGTGGCTGTGGGGACAAGGGGGGGCACAGGGAGGCTCTGGGGATTGGGCACCACCCAATCGTGGGGGAGAAGAGGCTGTGGGGATTGGAGACCCTCCTATGAGTTGGGGGGCACAGGGAGGCCGTACGGATTAGGGAACTCCCTCATGTGCCAGGGGTGTATGGGGGGCAGGCGCTGGAGTCGGGGGAATGGAGAGTTAGAAGGGTTCCCTAAGTTCAAGGAGGACTGTGGGAAATGCCCCCCCCCCCCAATGTGCTGGGAGTGGGCACAGAGAGGCTGTGGGTTTGCCCCCCCTCCCCCCACGTGCTGGAGGGACTATGAGGCTTTGGGGGGGGGGGGGGGGAAGGAGTCTGGGGAATGGGAACCCCCCACGTGCTGAGGGGGGGCCCATGGAGCTCAATGGGGGAAGGGAGCATGCTGGGGGGGGGGGGGTGTTGGGTGCTCTGCACTGGGGAAACTGAGGCAACAATCCCACCCCTCCCCCCAGCCTCTGCTGCCTCCCTAAAGGGAGGCCCCAACCCTGCAGCACTCCCTGCTCCTACAGCCCTTGGCGAGACCCACCCCCCCTCACGAAACCATTTTACTCTCCCTGCCAAATTACTTGTCCTCCCAGATTGCAGCACATTCCCCCCGGCCCCCGTGCCCCCCCCCCCCCCCAGCTCTCTGCAACCCCCAGCAGCTCTGCCTCCTGCCCTCAGCTGCTCACACTGGGGTGGGGGGAGGGGGGCACCGGGATCCCCTCTCCCATCCACCCCCCCCCCGCCGTGCTCCATAACCCCAAAGCATCCGACTCCCCCCCCCCCCCCCCGCCCCCCAATCAGGCGATGCCTGGTGTGCCCCTCCCACTCCAATGCTGTTCCCCCCACCGGTGCCCCCCTCCGTGCAGCCCCTCAGCCCCTGGCGCGGTGATGCTCAGTGTCCTCCCCACCCCGTGCAGCCCCCTCCCCTCCCGGTGCGGAGATGCCCAGTGGCCCCCTATGCAGACACCCTCCCCCCGCAGTTGTTTCCTCCGTTGGTGATGCCAGTGCACTCCCCGTGCAGCGCTCCCCCCGCACCTGATGCCAGTCTCAGTGTCCCCGTCCCCGTCCCACCCCCACCGCGTGCCGGTGCGCTCCCTCCCCCGGTGCGGTGATGCCCGGCGCCCCCCGCCCCGTGCAGCGCCCCCGTATCTAGTACCGGTCTCAGTGTCCCCCAGCTCCACGGTATCCCCCTCATGCAGACCCCGCCCTGATGCGTGATGCCTGGTCCCACCCCCGATACGGTGCCCCCCCCGCCCCCGCAGTCCCCCCGCTCCTGGTACGGTGATGCCCGGTGCCCCCCCGCCCCTAATGCTGGTGCCCCCCATCCCCTCCGCAACACCCCCCGCACCTCGTGCCGGTTCTGGTGCCCCCCCCCCCCATGCAGACTACCTCTCCCCACGCACCTGGTGCCGGTTCCCCCCTCCCCGCAGCTCCCCCCCTGCCCCCGGTGTGGTGATACCCGGTGCCCCCACCGTGCAGCTCCGCCGCCCCTGGTACCGGTATCAGTGTGTCCCCTCCCCATACCCCCTCTCCGGTGTCGGTGCCGCCCTGGAACGGGATGCGCGTGATGCCT
This sequence comes from Dromococcyx pavoninus, assembly GCA_033558185.1. Classification (NCBI taxonomy): domain Eukaryota; kingdom Metazoa; phylum Chordata; class Aves; order Cuculiformes; family Neomorphidae; genus Dromococcyx; species Dromococcyx pavoninus. Next base: position 1,210 of record JAUMJL010002474.1, on the reverse strand, counting down.
GGTGCCCTCCCATGTGCCTCCCCGCACAGCCCCTCCGCCCCCCAGTGCCGATGCTGGTGCCGGTGTTCCCTCCCGGCGCAGCCCCCGCTGCCGGTGCCCCCTCACCCCCTCACCCGGTGTGGTGATGCTCGGTGCCCCTCCCATAGTGCCCCCTCTTCCTGGCGCGGCGATGCCCGGTGGCCCCCACCCCCCCACGCAGCCCCCCGCACCTGGTGCCGGTGCCGGTGCCCCCGCCCGCACTGACGCTGCAGCGCTCCCCGCCGGAAGCGGAGGCCCCGATCGCGCCGATCTCGCGAGAGCAGAGACCGCTGCGCCCCCCCCCCCCCCCGCCTTCTCCCCCCCTCCTCGCTCGCATTCCCCTTCACTCCCCCCACTCCACAACCTCCCCCCCAAAGTAAGTCCCCGGGACTGGGGGCGCGCGGGGAGGGGAGGACCGAGCTCGCGAGAAGCGCGAGCCGTTGCCATGGCAACGGATACAGCAGTGCGGGAGGGGCGATGATGCACCGGGGGAGGAATAGAAGGGAAGAGGGGCCCCGGTGCCTTCCCCACCAATAACGGCACGGGGCGAAGACCCCAATAGTGAGGGGGAAACGGCGAGGACCACAATTATCGCACGGGGGTCCCTGTCGTCCCTCCCCTCCCCCCCCGCCCCGTATGAGGAGCTACGAGGGAGTCAGGGACATCCACAGAGACCGATAGAGACCCATAGAGGCACCACAGGGACCCATAGAGACCCCACAGGGACCCACAGAGACCCATAGAGGCCCCACAGGGACCCATACAGACCCCATGAGGCCCCACGGGGACCCGTAGAGGCTGCACAGGGACCTATAGAGAACCCAAAGCGGCGCCCCATAGAGAACACCCCCCCATAAGGGCCCATAGAGACCAGTGCTGTGAGTGAGCAGCTGAATTCCTCCCCCCTTCCTGCCATTATGAGCTTCCACTCGCTCTTCTCCTGCCCCATGGACACTCAGGGTTCCCCTCCTACCCCACCATCACCCCGTGGGGCTGAGGAGAAAGGGTGGGTCCCCACTAATGGCCACCCTCCTGTCATGGCGGGCGTTGGTGCCACAGCAGAGCCCCCCGGAGGGGAGCGGGAAGGGGGGATTCAGGGGGGTTGTGTCCCCCCGCAGTAAAGGGGGGCTGTGAGGGAAGGGATTGGGGGGTAAAATCACTGAGTAAATACAGTGGGGGGTGCTACCAAGTG
>JAUMJL010002473.1:0-28101 GCA_033558185.1 Dromococcyx pavoninus | reverse complement strand
GGGTACTTGACTCCATTTTTGCGTTCCTCAACCCTTTTTTGGGTCCCTCAATCCATTTTTCGGTTCTTCAGCCTATTTTTTGATTCCTCAGTCCTTTTTTCGGTTCCTCAATCCATTTTTGTGTTCCTCTATGCATTTTTTCTCTTCCTGAGCCCATTTTTGGATTTCTCAATCCCTTTTTGGTTCCTCAATCCATTTTTTGGGTCCCAGCCCATTTTTGGGTCCCTCAGTCCATTTTTGGGTTCCTCTATCCATTTCTGGTTCCTCAATTCATTTTTGCGTTCCTGAATTCAATTTTTGTGTTCCTCAATCCATTTTTGGGTCCTTCAATACATTTCTGGTTTCCTCAATCCATTTTTCGGGACTTCAGCCCTTTTTTGGGTTCCTCAATCCATTTTTGGTTCCCTCAGACCATTTTTTGGGTCGCCCAGGCCCATTTTTGGGTTCCTCAGCTCATTTTTGGGTTCCTCAGACCATTTTTGATTCCCTCAGCCCATTTTTGTGTTTCTCAGAATATTTCTGGATTCCTCAGAACATTTTTGGGTTCCTCAATCTATTTTGGCGTTCCTCAATCCATTTTTTGGTTCCCTCAGCCCATTTTTTGGGTCCCTCAGCCCATTTTTGGGTTCCTCAGACCATGTTTGGTTTCCTCAGAACATTTTTGGGTTCCTCAATCCATTTTTGGTTTCTTTAGCCATTTTTGGGTTTCTCCACCCATTTCTGGGTTGCTCAATCCGTTTTTTTGTCCCTCAATCCATTTTTGATCCCTCAGCTCATTTTTGGGTCCCTATATCTTTTTGGGGTTCCGCAGTCAATTTTGGTGTCCCTCAGCACATTTTTGGGTTCCTCAATCTATTTTTGGTTCCCTCAGACCATTTTGGGGCTCACTCAGCCCGTTATTGGGTTCCTCAGCTCATTTTTGGGTTCCTCAGCCCATTTCTGGTTTCCTCAGAACTTTTTTGTGTTGCTCAATTCATTTTTGGGTTCCTCAATCCAATTTTTGGACCCTCAATGCATTTTTGGGTACCTCAGACCATATTTTAGTTCCTCAGTCCATTTTTGGGTCTCTCAATCCATTTTTGGGTTCCTCAATCCTTTTTTTGGGTTCCTCAATCCATTCTTGGGTTCCTCTTTCCATTTTTAGAGTCATCAATCTGATTTTTGGTTCCTCAATCCATTTTTGGTTCCCTCAGCCCATTATTGTGTTTCTCAGAACATTTTTGGGTTCCTCAATTTATTTTGGTGTTCCTCAGTCCCATTTTTGATTCCCTCAGTCCATTATTGGGTTCCTGAATCGATTTTTTGATCCCTCTATCCTTTTTTTGGGTTCCCAATCCATTTTTGGGTTCCTCAATCCTTTTTTGGGGTTCCTCAATCCATTCTTGGGTTCCTCAATGCATTCTTAGGTTCATCAATCTGGTTTTGGGTTCCTCAATCCATTTTTTGTTCCCTCAGCCCATTTTTGGTTCCCCTCAGCCCATTTTTGTGTTTCTCAGAATATTTTTGGGTTCCTCAAAACATTTTTGGTTTCCTCAATCTATTTTGGCGTTCCTCAATCCATTTTTGGTTCCCTCAGCCCATTTTTGGGTCCCTCAATCCTTTTTTAAGTTCCTCAATCCATTTTTTGATTCCTCAATCCATGTTTGGGTCCTTCAATACATTTTTGGTTTCCTCAATCCCTTTTTAGGGACTTCAGCCCATTTTTTGGGTTCTTCAATCCATTTTTTGGTCCATGAATCCATTTTTTGTTTCTTCAATCTATTTTTTGATCCCTCAATCCTTCTTTGGGTTCCTCAATCTATGTTTTGGTCCCTCAATCCACTTTTGGGTTCTTCAGCCCATTTTTTGGGTTCCTCAATCCGTTTTTGGTTTACTGAATCCATTTTTGGGTTCCTCAATCCATTTTTGGGTCCCTTTAAACTATTTTGGGTTCCGCAGCCCATTTTTCGGTTCCTCAGTCTATTTTGGGGTTCCTCAAACCATTTTTGCTTCCTCAATTCATTTTTGCGTTCCTGAATTCAATTTTTGTGTTCCTCAATTCATTTTTGGGTCCTTCAAAACATTTTTGTTCTCCTCAATGCATTTTTCGGGCCTTCAGCCCATATTTGGAGTTTTAATACCATGTTTTGCTCCATGAATCCATTTTTTGTTTCTTCAATCTATTTTTTGGTCCCCTCAATGCATCTTTGGGTTCCTCAATCCATTTTTGGGTTCCTCAGACCACTTTTGGGTCGCTCAGCCCATTTTTGGGTCGTTCAGCCCATTTTTGGTTTCCTCAGTTCATTTTTGGTTACCTCAATCCATTTTTGGGTTCCTCAATCTTTTTTTGGGTTCCTCAATCCATTTTTGGGTTCCTCAATCCATTTTTTGGTTCCTGTATCCTTTTCTTGGACCCTCAATCCATTTTTGGGTACTTGACTCCATTTTTGCGTTCCTCAACCCCTTTTTGGGGTCCCTCAATCCATTTTTCGGTTCTTCAGCCTATTTTTTGATTCCTCAGTCCTTTTTTCGGTTCCTCAATCCATTTTTGTGTTCCTCTATGCAATTTTCTCTTCCTGAGCCCATTTTTGGATTTCTCAATCCCTTTTTGGGTTCCTCAATCCATTTTTTGGGTCCCCAGCCCATTTTTGGGTCCCTCAGTCCATTTTTGGGTTCCTCTATCCATTTCTGGTTCCTCAATTCATTTTTGCGTTCCTGAATTCAATTTTTGTGTTCCTCAATCCATTTTTGGGTCCTTCAATACATTTCTGGTTTCCTCAATCCATTTTTCGGGACTTCAGCCCTTTTTTGGGTTCCTCAATCCATTTTTGGTTCCCTCAGACCATTTTTTGGGTCGCCCAGCCCATTTTTGGGTTCCTCAGCTCATTTTTGGGTTCCTCAGACCATTTTTGATTCCCTCAGCCCATTTTTGTGTTTCTCAGAATATTTCTGGATTCCTCAGAACATTTTTGGGTTCCTCAATCTATTTTGGCGTTCCTCAATCCATTTTTGGTTCCCTCAGCCCATTTTTTGGGTCCCTCAGCCCATTTTTGGGTTCCTCAGACCATGTTTGGTTTCCTCAGAACATTTTTGGGTTCCTCAATCCATTTTTGGTTTCTTTAGCCCATTTTTGGGTTTCTCCACCCATTTCTGGGTTGCTCAATCCGTTTTTTTGTCCCTCAATCCATTTTTTGATCCCTCAGCTCATTTTTGGGTCCCTATATCTTTTTTGGGGTTCTGCAGTCAATTTTGGTGTCCCTCAGCACATTTTTGGGTTCCTCAATCTATTTTTGGTTCCCTCAGACCATTTTGGGGCTCACTCAGCCCGTTATTGGGTTCCTCAGCTCATTTTTGGGTTCCTCAGCCCATTTCTGGTTTCCTCAGAACTTTTTTGTGTTGCTCAATTTATTTTTGGGTTCCTCAATCCAATTTTTGGACCCTCAATGCATTTTTGGGTACCTCAGACCATATTTTAGTTCCTCAGTCCATTTTTGGGTCTCTCAATCCATTTTTGGGTTCCTCAATCCTTTTTTGGGTTCCTCAATCCATTCTTGGGTTCCTCTTTCCATTTTTAGATTCATCAATCTGGTTTTTGGTTCCTCAATCCATTTTTGGTTCTCTCAGCCCATTATTGTGTTTCTCAGAACATTTTTGGGTTCCTCAATTTATTTTGGTGTTCCTCAGTCCATTTTTGATTCCCTCAGTCCATTATTGGGTTCCTGAATCGATTTTTTGATCCCTCTATCCTTTTTTTGTGTTCCCAATCCATTTTTGGGTTCCTCAATCCTTTTTGGGGTTCCTCAATCCATTCTTGGGTTCCTCAATGCATTCTTAGGTTCATCAATCTGGTTTTGGGTTCCTCAATCCATTTTTTGTTCCCTCAGCCCATTTTTGGTTCCCTCAGCCCATTTTTGTGTTTCTCAGAATATTTTTGGGTTCCTCAAAACATTTTTGGTTTCCTCAATCTATTTTGGCGTTCCTCAATCCATTTTTGGTTCCCTCAGCCCATTTTTGGGTCCCTCAAACCATTTTTAAGTTCCTCAATCCATTTTTTGATTCCTCAATCCATGTTTGGGTCCTTCAATTCATTTTTGGTTTCCTCAATCCCTTTTTAGGGACTTCAGCCCATTTTTGGGTTCTTCAATCCATTTTTTGGTCCATGAATCCATTTTTTGTTTCTTCAATCTATTTTTTGATCCCTCAATCCTTCTTTGGGTTCCTCAATCTATGTTTTGGTCCCTCAATCCACTTTTGGGTTCTTCAGCCCATTTTTGGGTTCCTCAATCCATTTTTGGGTCCCTTTATTTTTGGGTTCCGCAGCCCATTTTTCGGTTCCTCAGTCTATTTTGGGGTTCCTCAAACCATTTTTGGTTCCTCAATTCATTTTTGCGTTCCTGAATTCAATTTTTGTGTTCCTCAATTCATTTTTGGGTCCTTCAAAACATTTTTGTTCTCCTCAATGCATTTTTCGGGCCTTCAGCCCATATTTGGAGTTTTAATACCATGTTTTGCTCCATGAATCCATTTTTTGTTTCTTCAATCTATTTTTTGGTCCCTCAATGCATCTTTGGGTTCCTCAATCCATTTTTGGGTTCCTCAGACCACTTTTGGGTCGCTCAGCCCATTTTTGGGTCGTTCAGCCCATTTTTGGTTTCCTCAGTTCATTTTTGGTTACCTCAATCCATTTTTGGGTTCCTCAATCTTTTTTTGGGTTCCTCAATCCATTTTTGGGTTCCTCAATCCATTTTTTGGTTCCTGTATCCTTTTCTTGGACCCTCAATCCATTTTTGGGTACTTGACTCCATTTTTGCGTTCCTCAACCCTTTTTTGGGTCCCTCAATCCATTTTTCGGTTCTTCAGCCTATTTTTTGATTCCTCAGTCCTTTTTTCGGTTCCTCAATCCATTTTTGTGTTCCTCTATGCATTTTTCTCTTCCTGAGCCCATTTTTGGATTTCTCAATCCCTTTTTGGGTTCCTCAATCCATTTTTTGGGTCCCCAGCCCATTTTTGGGTCCCTCAGTCCATTTTTGGGTTCCTCTATCCATTTCTGGTTCCTCAATTCATTTTTGCGTTCCTGAATTCAATTTTTGTGTTCCTCAATCCATTTTTGGGTCCTTCAATACATTTCTGGTTTCCTCAATCCATTTTTCGGGACTTCAGCCCTTTTTTGGGTTCCTCAATCCATTTTTGGTTCCCTCAGACCATTTTTTGGGTCGCCCAGCCCATTTTTGGGTTCCTCAGCTCATTTTTGGGTTCCTCAGACCATTTTTGATTCCCTCAGCCCATTTTTGTGTTTCTCAGAATATTTCTGGATTCCTCAGAACATTTTTGGGTTCCTCAATCTATTTTGGCGTTCCTCAATCCATTTTTGGTTCCCTCAGCCCATTTTTTGGGTCCCTCAGCCCATTTTTGGGTTCCTCAGACCATGTTTGGTTTCCTCAGAACATTTTTGGGTTCCTCAATCCATTTTTGGTTTCTTTAGCCCATTTTTGGGTTTCTCCACCCATTTCTGGGTTGCTCAATCCGTTTTTTTGTCCCTCAATCCATTTTTTGATCCCTCAGCTCATTTTTGGGTCCCTATATCTTTTTTGGGGTTCCGCAGTCAATTTTGGTGTCCCTCAGCACATTTTTGGGTTCCTCAATCTATTTTTGGTTCCCTCAGACCATTTTGGGGCTCACTCAGCCCGTTATTGGGTTCCTCAGCTCATTTTTGGGTTCCTCAGCCCATTTCTGGTTTCCTCAGAACTTTTTTGTGTTGCTCAATTCATTTTTGGGTTCCTCAATCCAATTTTTGGACCCTCAATGCATTTTTGGGTACCTCAGACCATATTTTAGTTCCTCAGTCCATTTTTGGATCTCTCAATCCATTTTTGGGTTCCTCAATCCTTTTTTGGGTTCCTCAATCCATTCTTGGGTTCCTCTTTCCATTTTTAGAGTCATCAATCTGGTTTTTGGTTCCTCAATCCATTTTTGGTTCCCTCAGCCCATTATTGTGTTTCTCAGAACATTTTTGGGTTCCTCAATTTATTTTGGTGTTCCTCAGTCCATTTTTGATTCCCTCAGTCCATTATTGGGTTCCTGAATCGATTTTTTGATCCCTCTATCCTTTTTTTGTGTTCCCAATCCATTTTTGGGTTCCTCAATCCTTTTTGGGGTTCCTCAATCCATTCTTGGGTTCCTCAATGCATTCTTAGGTTCATCAATCTGGTTTTGGGTTCCTCAATCCATTTTTTGTTCCCTCAGCCCATTTTTGGTTCCCTCAGCCCATTTTTGTGTTTCTCAGAATATTTTTGGGTTCCTCAAAACATTTTTGGTTTCCTCAATCTATTTTGGCGTTCCTCAATCCATTTTTGGTTCCCTCAGCCCATTTTTGGGTCCCTCAAACCATTTTTAAGTTCCTCAATCCATTTTTTGATTCCTCAATCCATGTTTGGGTCCTTCAATACATTTTTGGTTTCCTCAATCCCTTTTTAGGGACTTCAGCCCAGTTTTGGGTTCTTCAATCCATTTTTTGGTCCATGAATCCATTTTTTGTTTCTTCAATCTATTTTTTGATCCCTCAATCCTTCTTTGGGTTCCTCAATCTATGTTTTGGTCCCTCAATCCACTTTTGGGTTCTTCAGCCCATTTTTGGGTTCCTCAATCCGTTTTTGGTTTACTGAATCCATTTTTGGGTTCCTCAATCCATTTTTGGGTCCCTTTAAACTATTTTTGGGTTCCGCAGCCCATTTTTCGGTTCCTCAGTCTATTTTGGGGTTCCTCAAACCATTTTTGGTTCCTCAATTCATTTTTGCGTTCCTGAATTCAATTTTTGTGTTCCTCAATTCATTTTTGGGTCCTTCAAAACATTTTTGTTCTCCTCAATGCATTTTTCGGGCCTTCAGCCCATATTTGGAGTTTTAATACCATGTTTTGCTCCATGAATCCATTTTTTGTTTCTTCAATCTATTTTTTGGTCCCTCAATGCATCTTTGGGTTCCTCAATCCATTTTTGGGTTCCTCAGACCACTTTTGGGTCGCTCAGCCCATTTTTGGGTCGTTCAGCCCATTTTTGGTTTCCTCAGTTCATTTTTGGTTACCTCAATCCATTTTTGGGTTCCTCAATCTTTTTTTGGGTTCCTCAATCCATTTTTGGGTTCCTCAATCCATTTTTTGGTTCCTGTATCCTTTTCTTGGACCCTCAATCCATTTTTGGGTACTTGACTCCATTTTTGCGTTCCTCAACCCTTTTTGGGGTCCCTCAATCCATTTTTCGGTTCTTCAGCCTATTTTTTGATTCCTCAGTCCTTTTTTCGGTTCCTCAATCCATTTTTGTGTTCCTCTATGCATTTTTCTCTTCCTGAGCCCATTTTAGGATTTCTCAATCCCTTTTTGGGTTCCTCAATCCATTTTTTGGGTCCCCAGCCCATTTTTGGGTCCCTCAGTCCATTTTTGGGTTCCTCTATCCATTTCTGGTTCCTCAATTCATTTTTGCGTTCCTGAATTCAATTTTTGTGTTCCTCAATCCATTTTTGGGTCCTTCAATACATTTCTGGTTTCCTCAATCCATTTTTCGGGACTTCAGCCCTTTTTTGGGTTCCTCAATCCATTTTTGGTTCCCTCAGACCATTTTTTGGGTCGCCCAGCCCAATTTTCGGTTCCTCAGCTCATTTTTGGGTTCCTCAGACCATTTTTGATTCCCTCAGCCCATTTTTGTGTTTCTCAGAATATTTCTGGATTCCTCAGAACATTTTTGGGTTCCTCAATCTATTTTGGCGTTCCTCAATCCATTTTTGGTTCCCTCAGCCCATTTTTTGGGTCCCTCAGCCCATTTTTGGGTTCCTCAGACCATGTTTGGTTTCCTCAGAACATTTTTGGGTTCCTCAATCCATTTTTGGTTTCTTTAGCCCATTTTTGGGTTTCTCCACCCATTTCTGGGTTGCTCAATCCGTTTTTTTGTCCCTCAATCCATTTTTTGATCCCTCAGCTCATTTTTGGGTCCCTATATCTTTTTTGGGGTTCTGCAGTCAATTTTGGTGTCCCTCAGCACATTTTTGGGTTCCTCAATCTATTTTTGGTTCCCTCAGACCATTTTGGGGCTCACTCAGCCCGTTTTTGGGTTCCTCAGCTCATTTTTGGGTTCCTCAGCCCATTTCTGGTTTCCTCAGAACTTTTTTGTGTTGCTCAATTTATTTTTGGGTTCCTCAATCCAATTTTTGGACCCTCAATGCATTTTTGGGTACCTCAGACCATATTTTAGTTCCTCAGTCCATTTTTGGGTCTCTCAATCCATTTTTGGGTTCCTCAATCCTTTTTTGGGTTCCTCAATCCATTCTTGGGTTCCTCTTTCCATTTTTAGATTCATCAATCTGGTTTTTGGTTCCTCAATCCATTTTTGGTTCTCTCAGCCCATTATTGTGTTTCTCAGAACATTTTTGGGTTCCTCAATTTATTTTGGTGTTCCTCAGTCCATTTTTGATTCCCTCAGTCCATTATTGGGTTCCTGAATCGATTTTTTGATCCCTCTATCCTTTTTTTGGGTTCCCAATCCATTTTTGGGTTCCTCAATCCTTTTTGGGGTTCCTCAATCCATTCTTGGGTTCCTCAATGCATTCTTAGGTTCATCAATCTGGTTTTGGGTTCCTCAATCCATTTTTTGTTCCCTCAGCCCATTTTTGGTTCCCTCAGCCCATTTTTGTGTTTCTCAGAATATTTTTGGGTTCCTCAAAACATTTTTGGTTTCCTCAATCTATTTTGGCGTTCCTCAATCCATTTTTGGTTCCCTCAGCCCATTTTTGGGTCCCTCAAACCATTTTTAAGTTCCTCAATCCATTTTTTGATTCCTCAATCCATGTTTGGGTCCTTCAATTCATTTTTGGTTTCCTCAATCCCTTTTTAGGGACTTCAGCCCATTTTTGGGTTCTTCAATCCATTTTTTGGTCCATGAATCCATTTTTTGTTTCTTCAATCTATTTTTTGATCCCTCAATCCTTCTTTGGGTTCCTCAATCTATGTTTTGGTCCCTCAATCCACTTTTGGGTTCTTCAGCCCATTTTTGGGTTCCTCAATCCATTTTTGGGTCCCTTTATTTTTGGGTTCCGCAGCCCATTTTTCGGTTCCTCAGTCTATTTTGGGGTTCCTCAAACCATTTTTGGTTCCTCAATTCATTTTTGCGTTCCTGAATTCAATTTTTGTGTTCCTCAATTCATTTTTGGGTCCTTCAAAACATTTTTGTTCTCCTCAATGCATTTTTCGGGCCTTCAGCCCATATTTGGAGTTTTAATACCATGTTTTGCTCCATGAATCCATTTTTTGTTTCTTCAATCTATTTTTTGGTCCCTCAATGCATCTTTGGGTTCCTCAATCCATTTTTGGGTTCCTCAGACCACTTTTGGGTCGCTCAGCCCATTTTTGGGTCGTTCAGCCCATTTTTGGTTTCCTCAGTTCATTTTTGGTTACCTCAATCCATTTTTGGGTTCCTCAATCTTTTTTTGGGTTCCTCAATCCATTTTTGGGTTCCTCAATCCATTTTTTGGTTCCTGTATCCTTTTCTTGGACCCTCAATCCATTTTTGGGTACTTGACTCCATTTTTGCGTTCCTCAACCCTTTCTTGGGTCCCTCAATCCATTTTTTGGTTCTTCAGCCTATTTTTTGATTCCTCAGTCCTTTTTTCGGTTCCTCAATCCATTTTTGTGTTCCTCTATGCATTTTTCTCTTCCTGAGCCCATTTTTGGATTTCTCAATCCCTTTTTGGGTTCCTCAATCCATTTTTTGGGTCCCCAGCCCATTTTTGGGTCCCTCAGTCCATTTTTGGGTTCCTCTATCCATTTCTGGTTCCTCAATTCATTTTTGCGTTCCTGAATTCAATTTTTGTGTTCCTCAATCCATTTTTGGGTCCTTCAATACATTTCTGGTTTCCTCAATCCATTTTTCGGGACTTCAGCCCTTTTTTGGGTTCCTCAATCCATTTTTGGTTCCCTCAGACCATTTTTTGGGTCGCCCAGCCCATTTTTGGGTTCCTCAGCTCATTTTTGGGTTCCTCAGACCATTTTTGATTCCCTCAGCCCATTTTTGTGTTTCTCAGAATATTTCTGGATTCCTCAGAACATTTTTGGGTTCCTCAATCTATTTTGGCGTTCCTCAATCCATTTTTGGTTCCCTCAGCCCATTTTTTGGGTCCCTCAGCCCATTTTTGGGTTCCTCAGACCATGTTTGGTTTCCTCAGAACATTTTTGGGTTCCTCAATCCATTTTTGGTTTCTTTAGCCCATTTTTGGGTTTCTCCACCCATTTCTGGGTTGCTCAATCCGTGTTTTTGTCCCTCAATCCATTTCTTGATACCTCAGCTCATTTTTGGGTCCCTATATCTTTTTTGGGGTTCCGCAGTCAATTTTGGTGTCCCTCAGCACATTTTTGGGTTCCTCAATCCATTTTTGGTTCCCTCAGACCATTTTGGGGCTCACTCAGCCCGTTATTGGGTTCCTCAGCTCATTTTTGGGTTCCTCAGCCCATTTCTGGTTTCCTCAGAACTTTTTTGTGTTGCTCAATTCATTTTTGGGTTCCTCAATCCAATTTTTGGACCCTCAATGCATTTTTGGGTACCTCAGACCATATTTTAGTTCCTCAGTCCATTTTTGGGTCTCTCAATCCATTTTTGGGTTCCTCAATCCTTTTTTGGGTTCCTCAATCCATTCTTGGGTTCCTCTTTCCATTTTTAGAGTCATCAATCTGGTTTTTGGTTCCTCAATCCATTTTTGGTTCCCTCAGCCCATTATTGTGTTTCTCAGAACATTTTTGGGTTCCTCAATTTATTTTGGTGTTCCTCAGTCCATTTTTGATTCCCTCAGTCCATTATTGGGTTCCTGAATCGATTTTTTGATCCCTCTATCCTTTTTTTGGGTTCCCAATCCATTTTTGGGTTCCTCAATCCTTTTTGGGGTTCCTCAATCCATTCTTGGGTTCCTCAATGCATTCTTAGGTTCATCAATCTGGTTTTGGGTTCCTCAATCCATTTTTTGTTCCCTCAGCCCATTTTTGGTTCCCTCAGCCCATTTTTGTGTTTCTCAGAATATTTTTGGGTTCCTCAAAACATTTTTGGTTTCCTCAATCTATTTTGGCGTTCCTCAATCCATTTTTGGTTCCCTCAGCCCATTTTTGGGTCCCTCAAACCATTTTTAAGTTCCTCAATCCATTTTTTGATTCCTCAATCCATGTTTGGGTCCTTCAATTCATTTTTGGTTTCCTCAATCCCTTTTTAGGGACTTCAGCCCATTTTTGGGTTCTTCAATCCATTTTTTGGTCCATGAATCCATTTTTTGTTTCTTCAATCTATTTTTTGATCCCTCAATCCTTCTTTGGGTTCCTCAATCTATGTTTTGGTCCCTCAATCCACTTTTGGGTTCTTCAGCCCATTTTTGGGTTCCTCAATCCATTTTTGGGTCCCTTTATTTTTGGGTTCCGCAGCCCATTTTTCGGTTCCTCAGTCTATTTTGGGGTTCCTCAAACCATTTTTGGTTCCTCAATTCATTTTTGCGTTCCTGAATTCAATTTTTGTGTTCCTCAATTCATTTTTGGGTCCTTCAAAACATTTTTGTTCTCCTCAATGCATTTTTCGGGCCTTCAGCCCATATTTGGAGTTTTAATACCATGTTTTGCTCCATGAATCCATTTTTTGTTTCTTCAATCTATTTTTTGGTCCCTCAATGCATCTTTGGGTTCCTCAATCCATTTTTGGGTTCCTCAGACCACTTTTGGGTCGCTCAGCCCATTTTTGGGTCGTTCAGCCCATTTTTGGTTTCCTCAGTTCATTTTTGGTTACCTCAATCCATTTTTGGGTTCCTCAATCTTTTTTTGGGTTCCTCAATCCATTTTTGGGTTCCTCAATCCATTTTTTGGTTCCTGTATCCTTTTCTTGGACCCTCAATCCATTTTTGGGTACTTGACTCCATTTTTGCGTTCCTCAACCCTTTTTTGGGTCCCTCAATCCATTTTTCGGTTCTTCAGCCTATTTTTTGATTCCTCAGTCCTTTTTTCGGTTCCTCAATCCATTTTTGTGTTCCTCTATGCATTTTTCTCTTCCTGAGCCCATTTTTGGATTTCTCAATCCCTTTTTGGGTTCCTCAATCCATTTTTTGGGTCCCCAGCCCATTTTTGGGTCCCTCAGTCCATTTTTGGGTTCCTCTATCCATTTCTGGTTCCTCAATTCATTTTTGCGTTCCTGAATTCAATTTTTGTGTTCCTCAATCCATTTTTGGGTCCTTCAATACATTTCTGGTTTCCTCAATCCATTTTTCGGGACTTCAGCCCTTTTTTGGGTTCCTCAATCCATTTTTGGTTCCCTCAGACCATTTTTTGGGTCGCCCAGCCCATTTTTGGGTTCCTCAGCTCATTTTTGGGTTCCTCAGACCATTTTTGATTCCCTCAGCCCATTTTTGTGTTTCTCAGAATATTTCTGGATTCCTCAGAACATTTTTGGGTTCCTCAATCTATTTTGGCGTTCCTCAATCCATTTTTGGTTCCCTCAGCCCATTTTTTGGGTCCCTCAGCCCATTTTTGGGTTCCTCAGACCATGTTTGGTTTCCTCAGAACATTTTTGGGTTCCTCAATCCATTTTTGGTTTCTTTAGCCCATTTTTGGGTTTCTCCACCCATTTCTGGGTTGCTCAATCCGTTTTTTTGTCCCTCAATCCATTTTTTGATCCCTCAGCTCATTTTTGGGTCCCTATATCTTTTTTGGGGTTCCGCAGTCAATTTTGGTGTCCCTCAGCACATTTTTGGGTTCCTCAATCTATTTTTGGTTCCCTCAGACCATTTTGGGGCTCACTCAGCCCGTTATTGGGTTCCTCAGCTCATTTTTGGGTTCCTCAGCCCATTTCTGGTTTCCTCAGAACTTTTTTGTGTTGCTCAATTCATTTTTGGGTTCCTCAATCCAATTTTTGGACCCTCAATGCATTTTTGGGTACCTCAGACCATATTTTAGTTCCTCAGTCCATTTTTGGGTCTCTCAATCCATTTTTGGGTTCCTCAATCCTTTTTTGGGTTCCTCAATCCATTCTTGGGTTCCTCTTTCCATTTTTAGAGTCATCAATCTGGTTTTTGGTTCCTCAATCCATTTTTGGTTCCCTCAGCCCATTATTGTGTTTCTCAGAACATTTTTGGGTTCCTCAATTTATTTTGGTGTTCCTCAGTCCATTTTTGATTCCCTCAGTCCATTATTGGGTTCCTGAATCGATTTTTTGATCCCTCTATCCTTTTTTTGGGTTCCCAATCCATTTTTGGGTTCCTCAATCCTTTTTGGGGTTCCTCAATCCATTCTTGGGTTCCTCAATGCATTCTTAGGTTCATCAATCTGGTTTTGGGTTCCTCAATCCATTTTTTGTTCCCTCAGCCCATTTTTGGTTCCCTCAGCCCATTTTTGTGTTTCTCAGAATATTTTTGGGTTCCTCAAAACATTTTTGGTTTCCTCAATCTATTTTGGCGTTCCTCAATCCATTTTTGGTTCCCTCAGCCCATTTTTGGGTCCCTCAAACCATTTTTAAGTTCCTCAATCCATTTTTTGATTCCTCAATCCATGTTTGGGTCCTTCAATACATTTTTGGTTTCCTCAATCCCTTTTTAGGGACTTCAGCCCATTTTTGGGTTCTTCAATCCATTTTTTGGTCCATGAATCCATTTTTTGTTTCTTCAATCTATTTTTTGATCCCTCAATCCTTCTTTGGGTTCCTCAATCTATGTTTTGGTCCCTCAATCCACTTTTGGGTTCTTCAGCCCATTTTTGGGTTCCTCAATCCGTTTTTGGTTTACTGAATCCATTTTTGGGTTCCTCAATCCATTTTTGGGTCCCTTTAAACTATTTTTGGGTTCCGCAGCCCATTTTTCGGTTCCTCAGTCTATTTTGGGGTTCCTCAAACCATTTTTGGTTCCTCAATTCATTTTTGCGTTCCTGAATTCAATTTTTGTGTTCCTCAATTCATTTTTGGGTCCTTCAAAACATTTTTGTTCTCCTCAATGCATTTTTCGGGCCTTCAGCCCATATTTGGAGTTTTAATACCATGTTTTGCTCCATGAATCCATTTTTTGTTTCTTCAATCTATTTTTTGGTCCCTCAATGCATCTTTGGGTTCCTCAATCCATTTTTGGGTTCCTCAGACCACTTTTGGGTCGCTCAGCCCATTTTTGGGTCGTTCAGCCCATTTTTGGTTTCCTCAGTTCATTTTTGGTTACCTCAATCCATTTTTGGGTTCCTCAATCTTTTTTTGGGTTCCTCAATCCATTTTTGGGTTCCTCAATCCATTTTTTGGTTCCTGTATCCTTTTCTTGGACCCTCAATCCATTTTTGGGTACTTGACTCCATTTTTGCGTTCCTCAACCCTTTTTGGGGTCCCTCAATCCATTTTTCGGTTCTTCAGCCTATTTTTTGATTCCTCAGTCCTTTTTTCGGTTCCTCAATCCATTTTTGTGTTCCTCTATGCATTTTTCTCTTCCTGAGCCCATTTTAGGATTTCTCAATCCCTTTTTGGGTTCCTCAATCCATTTTTTGGGTCCCCAGCCCATTTTTGGGTCCCTCAGTCCATTTTTGGGTTCCTCTATCCATTTCTGGTTCCTCAATTCATTTTTGCGTTCCTGAATTCAATTTTTGTGTTCCTCAATCCATTTTTGGGTCCTTCAATACATTTCTGGTTTCCTCAATCCATTTTTCGGGACTTCAGCCCTTTTTTGGGTTCCTCAATCCATTTTTGGTTCCCTCAGACCATTTTTTGGGTCGCCCAGCCCAATTTTCGGTTCCTCAGCTCATTTTTGGGTTCCTCAGACCATTTTTGATTCCCTCAGCCCATTTTTGTGTTTCTCAGAATATTTCTGGATTCCTCAGAACATTTTTGGGTTCCTCAATCTATTTTGGCGTTCCTCAATCCATTTTTGGTTCCCTCAGCCCATTTTTTGGGTCCCTCAGCCCATTTTTGGGTTCCTCAGACCATGTTTGGTTTCCTCAGAACATTTTTGGGTTCCTCAATCCATTTTTGGTTTCTTTAGCCCATTTTTGGGTTTCTCCACCCATTTCTGGGTTGCTCAATCCGTTTTTTTGTCCCTCAATCCATTTTTTGATCCCTCAGCTCATTTTTGGGTCCCTATATCTTTTTTGGGGTTCTGCAGTCAATTTTGGTGTCCCTCAGCACATTTTTGGGTTCCTCAATCTATTTTTGGTTCCCTCAGACCATTTTGGGGCTCACTCAGCCCGTTTTTGGGTTCCTCAGCTCATTTTTGGGTTCCTCAGCCCATTTCTGGTTTCCTCAGAACTTTTTTGTGTTGCTCAATTTATTTTTGGGTTCCTCAATCCAATTTTTGGACCCTCAATGCATTTTTGGGTACCTCAGACCATATTTTAGTTCCTCAGTCCATTTTTGGGTCTCTCAATCCATTTTTGGGTTCCTCAATCCTTTTTTGGGTTCCTCAATCCATTCTTGGGTTCCTCTTTCCATTTTTAGATTCATCAATCTGGTTTTTGGTTCCTCAATCCATTTTTGGTTCTCTCAGCCCATTATTGTGTTTCTCAGAACATTTTTGGGTTCCTCAATTTATTTTGGTGTTCCTCAGTCCATTTTTGATTCCCTCAGTCCATTATTGGGTTCCTGAATCGATTTTTTGATCCCTCTATCCTTTTTTTGGGTTCCCAATCCATTTTTGGGTTCCTCAATCCTTTTTGGGGTTCCTCAATCCATTCTTGGGTTCCTCAATGCATTCTTAGGTTCATCAATCTGGTTTTGGGTTCCTCAATCCATTTTTTGTTCCCTCAGCCCATTTTTGGTTCCCTCAGCCCATTTTTGTGTTTCTCAGAATATTTTTGGGTTCCTCAAAACATTTTTGGTTTCCTCAATCTATTTTGGCGTTCCTCAATCCATTTTTGGTTCCCTCAGCCCATTTTTGGGTCCCTCAAACCATTTTTAAGTTCCTCAATCCATTTTTTGATTCCTCAATCCATGTTTGGGTCCTTCAATTCATTTTTGGTTTCCTCAATCCCTTTTTAGGGACTTCAGCCCATTTTTGGGTTCTTCAATCCATTTTTTGGTCCATGAATCCATTTTTTGTTTCTTCAATCTATTTTTTGATCCCTCAATCCTTCTTTGGGTTCCTCAATCTATGTTTTGGTCCCTCAATCCACTTTTGGGTTCTTCAGCCCATTTTTGGGTTCCTCAATCCATTTTTGGGTCCCTTTATTTTTGGGTTCCGCAGCCCATTTTTCGGTTCCTCAGTCTATTTTGGGGTTCCTCAAACCATTTTTGGTTCCTCAATTCATTTTTGCGTTCCTGAATTCAATTTTTGTGTTCCTCAATTCATTTTTGGGTCCTTCAAAACATTTTTGTTCTCCTCAATGCATTTTTCGGGCCTTCAGCCCATATTTGGAGTTTTAATACCATGTTTTGCTCCATGAATCCATTTTTTGTTTCTTCAATCTATTTTTTGGTCCCTCAATGCATCTTTGGGTTCCTCAATCCATTTTTGGGTTCCTCAGACCACTTTTGGGTCGCTCAGCCCATTTTTGGGTCGTTCAGCCCATTTTTGGTTTCCTCAGTTCATTTTTGGTTACCTCAATCCATTTTTGGGTTCCTCAATCTTTTTTTGGGTTCCTCAATCCATTTTTGGGTTCCTCAATCCATTTTTTGGTTCCTGTATCCTTTTCTTGGACCCTCAATCCATTTTTGGGTACTTGACTCCATTTTTGCGTTCCTCAACCCTTTCTTGGGTCCCTCAATCCATTTTTTGGTTCTTCAGCCTATTTTTTGATTCCTCAGTCCTTTTTTCGGTTCCTCAATCCATTTTTGTGTTCCTCTATGCATTTTTCTCTTCCTGAGCCCATTTTTGGATTTCTCAATCCCTTTTTGGGTTCCTCAATCCATTTTTTGGGTCCCCAGCCCATTTTTGGGTCCCTCAGTCCATTTTTGGGTTCCTCTATCCATTTCTGGTTCCTCAATTCATTTTTGCGTTCCTGAATTCAATTTTTGTGTTCCTCAATCCATTTTTGGGTCCTTCAATACATTTCTGGTTTCCTCAATCCATTTTTCGGGACTTCAGCCCTTTTTTGGGTTCCTCAATCCATTTTTGGTTCCCTCAGACCATTTTTTGGGTCGCCCAGCCCATTTTTGGGTTCCTCAGCTCATTTTTGGGTTCCTCAGACCATTTTTGATTCCCTCAGCCCATTTTTGTGTTTCTCAGAATATTTCTGGATTCCTCAGAACATTTTTGGGTTCCTCAATCTATTTTGGCGTTCCTCAATCCATTTTTGGTTCCCTCAGCCCATTTTTTGGGTCCCTCAGCCCATTTTTGGGTTCCTCAGACCATGTTTGGTTTCCTCAGAACATTTTTGGGTTCCTCAATCCATTTTTGGTTTCTTTAGCCCATTTTTGGGTTTCTCCACCCATTTCTGGGTTGCTCAATCCGTGTTTTTGTCCCTCAATCCATTTCTTGATACCTCAGCTCATTTTTGGGTCCCTATATCTTTTTTGGGGTTCCGCAGTCAATTTTGGTGTCCCTCAGCACATTTTTGGGTTCCTCAATCCATTTTTGGTTCCCTCAGACCATTTTGGGGCTCACTCAGCCCGTTATTGGGTTCCTCAGCTCATTTTTGGGTTCCTCAGCCCATTTCTGGTTTCCTCAGAACTTTTTTGTGTTGCTCAATTCATTTTTGGGTTCCTCAATCCAATTTTTGGACCCTCAATGCATTTTTGGGTACCTCAGACCATATTTTAGTTCCTCAGTCCATTTTTGGGTCTCTCAATCCATTTTTGGGTTCCTCAATCCTTTTTTGGGTTCCTCAATCCATTCTTGGGTTCCTCTTTCCATTTTTAGAGTCATCAATCTGGTTTTTGGTTCCTCAATCCATTTTTGGTTCCCTCAGCCCATTATTGTGTTTCTCAGAACATTTTTGGGTTCCTCAATTTATTTTGGTGTTCCTCAGTCCATTTTTGATTCCCTCAGTCCATTATTGGGTTCCTGAATCGATTTTTTGATCCCTCTATCCTTTTTTTGGGTTCCCAATCCATTTTTGGGTTCCTCAATCCTTTTTGGGGTTCCTCAATCCATTCTTGGGTTCCTCAATGCATTCTTAGGTTCATCAATCTGGTTTTGGGTTCCTCAATCCATTTTTTGTTCCCTCAGCCCATTTTTGGTTCCCTCAGCCCATTTTTGTGTTTCTCAGAATATTTTTGGGTTCCTCAAAACATTTTTGGTTTCCTCAATCTATTTTGGCGTTCCTCAATCCATTTTTGGTTCCCTCAGCCCATTTTTGGGTCCCTCAATCCTTTTTTAAGTTCCTCAATCCATTTTTTGATTCCTCAATCCATGTTTGGGTCCTTCAATACATTTTTGGTTTCCTCAATCCCTTTTTCGGGCCTTCAGCCCATTTTTGGGTTCTTCAATCCCTTTTTTGGTCCATGAATCCATTTTTTGTTTCTTCAATCTATTTTTTGGTCCCTCAATCCTTCTTTGGGTTCCTCAATCCATTTTTGGGTTCCTCAGACCACTTTTGGGTCGCTCAGCCCATTTTTGGGTCCCTCAGTCCATTTTTGGGTTCCTCTATCCATTTCTGGTTGCTCAATTCATTTTTGCGTTCCTGAATTCAATTTTTGTGTTCCTCAATCCATTTTTGGGTCCTTCAATACATTTCTGGTTTCCTCAATCCATTTTTCGGGACTTCAGCCCTTTTTTGGGTTCCTCAATCCATTTTTGGTTCCCTCAGACCATTTTTTGGGTCGCCCAGCCCATTTTTGGGTTCCTCAGCTCATTTTTGGGTTCCTCAGACCATTTTTGATTCCCTCAGCCCGTTTTTGTGTTTCTCAGAATATTTCTGGATTCCTCAGAACATTTTTGGGTTCCTCAATCTATTTTGGCGTTCCTCAATCCATTTTTGGTTCCCTCAGCCCATTTTTGGGTCCCTCAGCCCATTTTTGGGTTTCTCAGACCATGTTTGGTTTCCTCAGAACATTTTTGGGTTCCTCAATCCATTTTTGGTTTCTTTAGCCCCTTTTTGGGTTTCTCCACCCATTTCTGGGTTGCTCAATCCGTTTTTTTGTCCCTCAATCCATTTTTTGATCCCTCAGCTCATTTTTGGGTCCCTATATGTTTTTTGAGGTTCCGCAGTCAATTTTGGTGTCCCTCAGCACATTTTTGGGTTCCTCAATCCATTTTTGGTTCCCTCAGACCATTTTGGGGCTCACTCAGCCCGTTATTGGGTTCCTCAGCTCATTTTTGGGTTCCTCAGCCCATTTCTGGTTTCCTCAGAACTTTTTTGTGTTGCTCAATTCATTTTTGGGTTCCTCAATCCAATTTTTGGACCCTCAATGCATTTTTGGGTACCTCAGACCATATTTGGGTCCCTCAATCCATTTTTAAGTTCCTCAATCCATTTTTTGATTCCTCAATCCATGTTTGGGTCCTTCAATACATTTTTGGTTTCCTCAATCCCTTTTTAGGGACTTCAGCCCATTTTTGGGTTCTTCAATCCATTTTTTGGTCCATGAATCCATTTTTTGTTTCTTCAATCTATTTTTTGGTCCCTCAATCCTTCTTTGGGTTCCTCAATCTATGTTTTGGTCCCTCAATCCACTTTTGGGTTCTTCAGCCCATTTTTGGGTTCCTCAATCCGTTTTTGGTTTACTGAATCCATTTTTGGGTTCCTCAATCCATTTTTGGGTCCCTTTAAACTATTTTTGGTTTCCGCAGCCCATTTTTCGGTTCCTCAGTCTATTTTGGGGTTCCTCAAACCATTTTTGGTTCCTCAATTCATTTTTGCGTTCCTGAATTCAATTTTTGTGTTCCTCAATTCATTTTTGGGTCCTTCAAAACATTTTTGTTCTCCTCAATGCATTTTTCGGGCCTTCAGCCCATATTTGGAGTTTTAATACCATGTTTTGCTCCATGAATCCATTTTTTGTTTCTTCAATCTATTTTTTGGTCCCTCAATGCATCTTTGGGTTCCTCAATCCATTTTTGGGTTCCTCAGACCACTTTTGGGTCGCTCAGCCCATTTTTGGGTCGTTCAGCCCATTTTTGGTTTCCTCAGTTCATTTTTGGTTACCTCAATCCATTTTTGGGTTCCTCAATCTTTTTTTGGGTTCCTCAATCCATTTTTGGGTTCCTCAATCCATTTTTTGGTTCCTGTATCCTTTTCTTGGACCCTCAATCCATTTTTGGGTACTTGACTCCATTTTTGCGTTCCTCAACCCTTTTTTGGGTCCCTCAATCCATTTTTCGGTTCTTCAGCCTATTTTTTGATTCCTCAGTCCTTTTTTCGGTTCCTCAATCCATTTTTGTGTTCCTCTATGCATTTTTCTCTTCCTGAGCCCATTTTTGGATTTCTCAATCCCTTTTTGGGTTCCTCAATCCATTTTTTGGGTCCCCAGCCCATTTTTGGGTCCCTCAGTCCATTTTTGGGTTCCTCTATCCATTTCTGGTTCCTCAATTCATTTTTGCTTTCCTGAATTCAATTTTTGTGTTCCTCAATCCATTTTTGGGTCCTTCAATACATTTCTGGTTTCCTCAATCCATTTTTCGGGACTTCAGCCCTTTTTTGGGTTCCTCAATCCATTTTTGGTTCCCTCAGACCATTTTTTGGGTCGCCCAGCCCATTTTTGGGTTCCTCAGCTCATTTTTGGGTTCCTCAGACCATTTTTGATTCCCTCAGCCCATTTTTGTGTTTCTCAGAATATTTCTGGATTCCTCAGAACATTTTTGGGTTCCTCAATCTATTTTGGCGTTCCTCAATCCATTTTTGGTTCCCTCAGCCCATTTTTGGGTCCCTCAGCCCATTTTTGGGTTCCTCAGACCATGTTTGTTTTCCTCCGAACATTTTTGGGTTCCTCAATCCATTTTTGGTTTCTTTAGCCCATTTTTGGGTTTCTCCACCCATTTCTGGGTTGCTCAATCCGTTTTTTTGTCCCTCAATCCATTTTTTGATCCCTCAGCTCATTTTTGGGTCCCTATATGTTTTTTGAGGTTCCGCAGTCAATTTTGGTGTCCCTCAGCACATTTTTGGGTTCCTCAATCCATTTTTGGTTCCCTCAGACCATTTTGGGGCTCACTCAGCCCGTTATTGGGTTCCTCAGCTCATTTTTGGGTTCCTCAGCCCATTTCTGGTTTCCTCAGAACTTTTTTGTGTTGCTCAATTCATTTTTGGGTTCCTCAATCCAATTTTTGGACCCTCAATGCATTTTTGGGTACCTCAGACCATATTTGGGTCCCTCAATCCATTTTTAAGTTCCTCAATCCATTTTTTGATTCCTCAATCCATGTTTGGGTCCTTCAATACATTTTTGGTTTCCTCAATCCCTTTTTAGGGACTTCAGCCCATTTTTGGGTTCTTCAATCCATTTTTTGGTCCATGAATCCATTTTTTGTTTCTTCAATCTATTTTTTGATCCCTCAATCCTTCTTTGGGTTCCTCAATCTATGTTTTGGTCCCTCAATCCACTTTTGGGTTCTTCAGCCCATTTTTGGGTTCTTCAATCCATTTTTGTGTTCCTCAATCCATTTTTTGGACCCTCAATCCATTTTTAGGTTCTCAGCCCTTTTTTTTGGTTCCTCAGCCCATTTTTTAGTTCCTCAATCCATTTTTTGATTCCTCAATCCATTTTTTAGACCCTGAATCCATTTTTTGGTCCCCAACCCATTTTTGGGTCCCTATCCCTTTTTTTAGGTTCCTCAGCCCATTTTTGGGTTCCTCTATCCATTTTTGGTTCCTCAATTCATTTTTGCGTTCCTGAGTTCAATGTTTGTGTTCCTCAATCCATTTTTGCGTCCTTCAATACATTTCTGGTTTCCTCAATCTATTTTTGGGTTCCTCGATGCATTTTTGGTTCCCTCAGCCCATTTTTGGTTCCCTCAGCCCATTTTTGTGTTTCTCAGAATATTTCTGGGTTCCTCAGAACATTTTTGGGTTCCTCAATCTATTTTGGATTTCCTCAATCCATTTTTGGTTCCCTCAGCCCATTTTGGGGTCCCTCAGCCCATTTTTGGGTTCCTCAGACCACGTTTGGTTTCCTCAGAACATTTTTGGGTCCCTCAGCCCATTATTGTGTTTCTCAGAACATTTTTGGGTTCCTCAATTTATTTTGGTGTTCCTCAGTCCATTTTTGATTCCCTCAGTCCATTATTGGGTTCCTGAATCGATTTTTTGATCCCTCTATCCTTTTTTTGGGTTCCCAATCCATTTTTGGGTTCCTCAATCGTTTTTGGGGTTCCTCAATCCATTCTTGGGTTCCTCAATGCATTCTTAGGTTCATCAATCTGGTTTTGGGTTCCTCAATCCATTTTTTGTTCCCTCAGCCCATTTTTGGTTCCCTCAGCCCATTTTTGTGTTTCTCAGAATATTTTTGGGTTCCTCAAAACATTTTTGGTTTCCTCAATCTATTTTGGCGTTCCTCAATCCATTTTTGGTTCCCTCAGCCCATTTTTGGGTCCCTCAATCCATTTTTAAGTTCCTCAATCCATTTTTTGATTCCTCAATCCATGTTTGGGTCCTTCAATACATTTTTGGTTTCCTCAATCCCTTTTTAGGGACTTCAGCCCATTTTTGGGTTCTTCAATCCATTTTTTGGTCCATGAATCCATTTTTTGTTTCTTCAATCTATTTTTTGGTCCCTCAATCCTTCTTTGGGTTCCTCAATCTATGTTTTGGTCCCTCAATCCACTTTTGGGTTCTTCAGCCCATTTTTGGGTTCCTCAATCCGTTTTTGGTTTACTGAATCCATTTTTGGGTTCCTCAATCCATTTTTGGGTCCCTTTAAACTAGTTTTGGGTTCCGCAGCCCATTTTTCGGTTCCTCAGTCTATTTTGGGGTTCCTCAAACCATTTTTGGTTCCTCAATTCATTTTTGCGTTCCTGAATTCAATTTTTGTGTTCCTCAATTCATTTTTGGGTCCTTCAAAACATTTTTGTTCTCCTCAATGCATTTTTCGGGCCTTCAGCCCATATTTGGAGTTTTAATACCATGTTTTGCTCCATGAATCCATTTTTTGTTTCTTCAATCTATTTTTTGGTCCCTCAATGCATCTTTGGGTTCCTCAATCCATTTTTGGGTTCCTCAGACCACTTTTGGGTCGCTCAGCCCATTTTTGGGTCGTTCAGCCCATTTTTGGTTTCCTCAGTTCATTTTTGGTTACCTCAATCCATTTTTGGGTTCCTCAATCTTTTTTTGGGTTCCTCAATCCATTTTTGGGTTCCTCAATCCATTTTTTGGTTCCTGTATCCTTTTCTTGGACCCTCAATCCATTTTTGGGTACTTGACTCCATTTTTGCGTTCCTCAACCCTTTTTTGGGTCCCTCAATCCATTTTTCGGTTCTTCAGCCTATTTTTTGATTCCTCAGTCCTTTTTTCGGTTCCTCAATCCATTTTTGTGTTCCTCTATGCATTTTTCTCTTCCTGAGCCCATTTTTGGATTTCTCAATCCCTTTTTGGGTTCCTCAATCAATTTTTTGGGTCCCCAGCCCATTTTTGGGTCCCTCAGTCCATTTTTGGGTTCCTCTATCCATTTCTGGTTCCTCAATTCATTTTTGCGTTCCTGAATTCAATTTTTGTGTTCCTCAATCCATTTTTGGGTCCTTCAATACATTTCTGGTTTCCTCAATCCATTTTTCGGGACTTCAGCCCTTTTTTGGGTTCCTCAATCCATTTTTGGTTCCCTCAGATAATTTCTTGGGTCGCCCAGCTTATTTTTGGGTTCCTCAGCTCATTTTTGGGTTCCTCAGACCATTTTTGATTCCCTCAGCCCATTTTTGTGTTTCTCAGAATATTTCTGGATTCCTCAGAACATTTTTGGGTTCCTCAATCTATTTTGGCGTTCCTCAATCCATTTTTGGTTCCCTCAGCCCATTTTTGGGTCCCTCAGCCCATTTTTGGGTTCCTCAGACCATGTTTGGTTTCCTCAGAACATTTTTGGGTTCCCCAATCCATTTTTGGTTTCTTTAGCCCATTTTTGGGTTTCTCCACCCATTTCTGGGTTGCTCAATCCGTTTTTTTGTCCCTCAATCCATTTTTTGATCCCTCAGCTCATTTTTGGGTCCCTATATCTTTTTTGGGGTTCCGCAGTCAATTTTGGTGTCCCTCAGCACATTTTTGGGTTCCTCAATCCATTTTTGGTTCCCTCAGACCATTTTGGGGCTCACTCAGCCCGTTATTGGGTTCCTCAGCTCATTTTTGGGTTCCTCAGCCCATTTCTGGTTTCCTCAGAACTTTTTTGTGTTGCTCAATTCATTTTTGAGTTCCTCAATCCAATTTTTGGACCCTCAATGCATTTTTGGGTACCTCAGACCATATTTTAGTTCCTCAGTCCATTTTTGGGTCTCTCAATCCATTTTTAGGTTCCTCAATCCTTTTTTGGGTTCCTCAATCCATTCTTGGGTTCCTCTTTCCATTTTTAGATTCATCAATCTGGTTTTTGGTTCCTCAATCCATTTTTGGTTCCCTCAGCCCATTATTGTGTTTCTCAGAACATTTTTGGGTTCCTCAATTTATTTTGGTGTTCCTCAGTCCATTTTTGATTCCCTCAGTCCATTATTGGGTTCCTGAATCGATTTTTTGATCCCTCTATCCTTTTTTTGGGTTCCCAATCCATTTTTGGGTTCCTCAATGCATTCTTAGGTTCATCAATCTGGTTTTGGGTTCCTCAATCCATTTTTTGTTCCCTCAGCCCATTTTTGGTTCCCTCAGCCCATTTTTGTGTTTCTCAGAATATTTTTGGGTTCCTCAAAACATTTTTGGTTTCCTCAATCTATTTTGGCGTTCCTCAATCCATTTTTGGTTCCCTCAGCCCATTTTTGGGTCCCTCAATCCATTTTTAAGTTCCTCAATCCATTTTTTGATTCCTCAATCCATGTTTGGGTCCTTCAATACATTTTTGGTTTCCTCAATCCCTTTTTAGGGACTTCAGCCCATTTTTGGGTTCTTCAATCCATTTTTTGGTCCATGAATCCATTTTTTGTTTCTTCAATCTATTTTTTGATCCCTCAATCCTTCTTTGGGTTCCTCAATCTATGTTTTGGTCCCTCAATCCACTTTTGGGTTCTTCAGCCCGTTTTTGGGTTCCTCAAATCGTTTTTGGTTTACTGAATCCATTTTTGGGTTCCTCAATCCATTTTTGGGTCCCTTTAAACTATTTTTGGGTTCCGCAGCCCATTTTTCGGTTCCTCAGTCTATTTTGGGGTTCCTCAAACCATTTTTGCTTCCTCAATTCATTTTTGCGTTCCTGAATTCAATTTTTGTGTTCCTCAATTCATTTTTGGGTCCTTCAAAACATTTTTGTTCTCCTCAATGCATTTTTCGGGCCTTCAGCCCATTTTTGGAGTTTTAATACCATGTTTTGCTCCATGAATCCATTTTCAGTTTCTTCAATCTATTTTTTGGTCCCTCAATGCATCTTTGGGTTCCTCAATCCATTTTTGGGTTCCTCAGACCACTTTTGGGTCGCTCAGTCTATTTTTGGGTCGTTCAGCCCATTTTTGGTTTCCTCAGTTCATTTTTGGTTACCTCAATCCATTTTTGGGTTTTTCAATCTTTTTTTTGGGTTCCTCAATCCATTTTTGGGTTCCTCAATCCATTTTTTGGTTCCTGTATCCTTTTCTTGGACCCTCAATCCATTTTTGGGTACTTGACTCCATTTTTGCGTTCCTCAACCCTTTTTGGGGTCCCTCAATCCATTTTTCGGTTCTTCAGCCTATTTTTTGATTCCTCAGTCCTTTTTTCGGTTCCTCAATCCATTTTTGTGTTCCTCTATGCATTTTTCTCTTCCTGAGCCCATTTTTGGATTTCTCAATCCCTTTTTGGGTTCCTCAATCCATTTTTTGGGTCCCCAGCCCATTTTTGGGTTCCTCAATCCATTTTTGGTTCCCTCAGACCATTTTGGGGCTCACTCAGCCCGTTATTGGGTTCCTCAGCTCATTTTTGGGTTCCTCAGCCCATTTCTGGTTTCCTCAGAACTTTTTTGTGTTGCTCAATTCATTTTTGGGTTCCTCAATCCAATTTTTGGACCCTCAATGCATTTTTGGGTACCTCAGACCATATTTTAGTTCCTCAGTCCATTTTTGGGTCTCTCAATCCATTTTTGGGTTCCTCAATCCTTTTTTGGATTCCTCAATCCATTCTTGGGTTCCTCTTTCCATTTTTAGATTCATCAATCTGGTTTTTGGTTCCTCAATCCATTTTTGGTTCCCTCAGCCCATTATTGTGTTTCTCAGAACATTTTTGGGTTCCTCAATTTATTTTGGTGTTCCTCAGTCCATTTTTGATTCCCTCAGTCCATTATTGGGTTCCTGAATCGATTTTTTGATCCCTCTATCCTTTTTTTGGGTTCCCAATCCATTTTTGGGTTCCTCAATGCATTCTTAGGTTCATCAATCTGGTTTTGGGTTCCTCAATCCATTTTTTGTTCCCTCAGCCCATTTTTGGTTCCCTCAGCCCATTTTTGTGTTTCTCAGAATATTTTTGGGTTCCTCAAAACATTTTTGGTTTCCTCAATCTATTTTGGCGTTCCTCAATCCATTTTTGGTTCCCTCAGCCCATTTTTGGGTCCCTCAATCCATTTTTAAGTTCCTCAATCCATTTTTTGATTCCTCAATCCATGTTTGGGTCCTTCAATACATTTTTGGTTTCCTCAATCCCTTTTTAGGGACTTCAGCCCATTTTTGGGTTCTTCAATCCATTTTTTGGTCCATGAATCCATTTTTTGTTTCTTCAATCTATTTTTTGATCCCTCAATCCTTCTTTGGGTTCCTCAATCTATGTTTTGGTCCCTCAATCCACTTTTGGGTTCTTCAGCCCATTTTTGGGTTCCTCAATCCGTTTTTGGTTTACTGAATCCATTTTTGGGTTCCTCAATCCATTTTTGGGTCCCTTTAAACTATTTTTGGGTTCCGCAGCCCATTTTTCGGTTCCTCAGTCTATTTTGGGGTTCCTCAAACCATTTTTGGTTCCTCAATTCATTTTTGCGTTCCTGAATTCAATTTTTGTGTTCCTCAATTCATTTTTGGGTCCTTCAAAACATTTTTGTTCTCCTCAATGCATTTTTCGGGCCTTCAGCCCATATTTGGAGTTTTAATACCATGTTTTGCTCCGTGAATCCATTTTTTGTTTCTTCAATCTATTTTTTGGTCCCTCAATGCATCTTTGGGTTCCTCAATCCATTTTTGGGTTCCTCAGACCACTTTTGGGTCGTTCAGCCCATTTTTGGTTTCCTCAGTTCATTTTTGGTTACCTCAATCCATTTTTGGGTTCCTCAATCTTTTTTTGGGTTCCTCAATCCATTTTTGGGTTCCTCAATCCATTTTTTGGTTCCTGTATCCTTTTCTTGGACCCTCAATCCATTTTTGGGTACTTGACTCCATTTTTGCGTTCCTCAACCCTTTTTGGGGTCCCTCAATCCATTTTTCGGTTCTTCAGCCTATTTTTTGATTCCTCAGTCCTTTTTTCGGTTCCTCAATCCATTTTTGTGTTCCTCTATGCATTTTTCTCTTCCTGAGCCCATTTTTGGATTTCTCAATCCCTTTTTGGGTTCCTCAATGCATTTTTTGGGTCCCCAGCCCATTTTTGGGTCCCTCAGTCCATTTTTGGGTTCCTCTATCCATTTCTGGTTCCTCAATTCATTTTTGCGTTCCTGAATTCAATTTTTGTGTTCCTCAATCCATTTTTGGGTCCTTCAATACATTTCTGGTTTCCTCAATCCATTTTTCGGGACTTCAGCCCTTTTTTGGGTTCCTCAATCCATTTTTGGTTCCCTCAGACCATTTTTTGGGTCGCCCAGCCCATTTTTGGGTTCCTCAGCTCATTTTTGGGTTCCTCAGCCCATTTCTGGTTTCCTCAGAACTTTTTTGTGTTGCTCAATTCATTTTTGGGTTCCTCAATCCAATTTTTGGACCCTCAATGCATTTTTGGGTACCTCAGACCATATTTTAGTTCCTCAGTCCATTTTTGGGTCTCTCAATCCATTTTTGGGTTCCTCAATCCTTTTTTGGGTTCCTCAATCCATTCTTGGGTTCCTCTTTCCATTTTTAGATTCATCAATCTGGTTTTTGGTTCCTCAATCCATTTTTGGTTCCCTCAGCCCATTATTGTGTTTCTCAGAACATTTTTGGGTTCCTCAATTTATTTTGGTGTTCCTCAGTC
>JAUMJL010002472.1:0-15730 GCA_033558185.1 Dromococcyx pavoninus | reverse complement strand
GGTGTCGCGGACAGCGTCCCCTGCGGCCCGCGCGGGAGCAGTGCAGCCGTGCTGGCCCCTGCATGGCGGGTCTCGGTGCAGACCTGGGCCCCGCGCCTCTACCGGTTCCAGCGGCCCCACTTTGCCGAGACCGCGACCCCGCGGCCCCGCAGCCGTGTGTAAGCGCCGTCCCGCGCCTCGGGCCTGGCTTGAGCCTCCCCGCTGTTGCCTGGAGGGAGGTCGGGCCGGATCTGCTGACTGGGTTGGTAACGGGGCCAGAGGTGCTGTGGTGGTTCTTTCCCTTCTTCTCCTCCCCTTCCTCTTCTTCCCTTTTCCCCTTATTCTTCCGTTCATAGAATCGCTTGGCTGGAAAACACCTTTGAGATCATCGAGTCCAACTCTACATGGCCACTACTAAAGCAGATCCCTGAGCACTTCACCCACCCATCTTTTAAACCCCTCCAGGGATGGCAACTTGACCACCTCCCTGGGCAGCCTCTGCCAGTGCCTGAGAACCCTTTTGGTGAAGAAATTGTTCCTGATATTTAATCTGAACCTGTCCTGGTGCAACTCAAGGCCATTTCCTATCACCTGTCACTTGGGAGAAGAGACCAACATCCACCTCGTTTCAGGGAGTTGTAGACAGCGAGGAGGTCTTCCATCAGCCTCTTCTAGGCTAGACAACCCCCTGTTCCCTCAACTGCACCTCATAACACTTGAGACTTCGTTTCTTCCCTCTCTCTTCTTCCCTTTCTCCTCTTCCTTTCTTTTTTCCCTTCTTCCCTTTTTTCCCTTCCTCCCTTCTTCTTCCCTTCCTTCCTTCCTCCTTTCCCATTCTTCCCTTCCACTTCTTCCCTTACTTTTCTTCCCTTCCTCTACTTCCCTTCCTCTTCTTCCCTTCCTCCTCTTCCCTTCATAGAATCATAGAACCGCTTGGTTGGAAAAGACCTTTGAGATGATCAAGTCCAACCATACCTGTCCACTACTAAACCAGATCCCTGAACACCTTGTCTACCTGTCTTTTAAACACCTCCTTTCCTCTTCATGAATTCCCACCATCCCTTTTCACCTTCCCACAGTCGTTTCCCACGATCTCTTCCAACCTTCCCATCTTCCCTTGCCCCTCTCCCTGTGTCAGTGACCCCAGTTTAACTCAAACTGTTAAACCCTCCCAGTTCCATTGGGTGTGGGGGTGCCTGGGGAGTGGGTGCTGGCTCCTGGTTCACAGGTTGCTGTTGCTCAGCAGGGTGAGCAGCAGGGCTGGGTGGAGGGGAAGGGCAGTTGAGTGCTGCACCCTGCCTGCCTCTCTCCTTTAGTGTTTCCTTCCTCCCCTGAGGTGCCTGGACACACAGAGCCCGTATAAACGCAGATGTGGCCACCTGGTTGTGACCCCTAAGTGCTTATGACAAGGAGAGCGTTTCAAACCACAGCCAGACTCTTCACCTCTGGCTGGCAGGGTGTGCTTGCTCACTGTAAAGACAAGCTGAGGTCATGGTGAGCTGGAGGAGCTCTCATCACAGGCTGGCGTAGGCTTAAGAGCAGGGAGATGCCCTGATGTTCCAGGCAGCCTCAGGCAGACAGATGAGGTGGAAGTGTCACTCAGATTGGTTCTGCTAAGGGAAAGAAGACTCAGATGAGTTATGACACAGTTGTACAGCTTGAGGGAGCAGAGCTAATGTATATGAAGACCAACAAAGTGAAAAGTACTTACAGGAAAGTGAGCTTGCTTGCTTTACGATGACAGGATTAGGCAGGTGTGTTAGCTATGCTAATGTAATGATACTGGCAGTTCCCAGCTTTCTGCTCTCCTTCCTCCCTCCCCCAAGTTCTGTTACATCTCCCTTTTGGGAGGAAGGGGTTAAAACAGGAGGAGAACAAGGACATGGAGCTGTTGGAGCAGGTCCAGAGGAGGCCATGAAAATCATCTGAGGCCAAGAGCACCTCCTGTATGGGGACAGGTTGAGAGAGTTGGGGTTGTTCAGCCTGAAGAAGGCTCCCGGGAGACCTTAGAGCAGCCTCCCAGTACTGAAAGGGGGCTACAGGAAAGGTGAGGACAGACTTTTTAGCAAGGCCTATCATGACAGGACAAGGAGTAATGGTTTTAAACTAAAGGAGGGAAAATTTAGGCTGGATATAACGAAGATATCTTTTACAATGAGAGTGGTGAAACACTGGCACAGGTTGCCCAAGGAGGTAGTGGAGGCCCCATCCCTGGAAACATTCAAGGTCAGGTTGGATGGGGCTCTGAGAAAACTGATCTGGTTAAAGATGTCCCTGCTCCTGTAGGGGGTTTGTACAGGATGAGCTATAAAGGTCCCTTCTAACCCAAAGCATTCCACAATTGTATGAGGAGGAGGGATACTGGGATTTGTGACCAACTTCTCAGTGTGCTGGTTGACTAATCCTTGTGCTGAAAAGCAAGATGGAAATGTTACCAGAGGGTGTGCAATCTTCCTAGAAGGAGTTGTAAAGCACAGAATTCTTCACAGGACAGCTGAACTCTGAAATTAAAGCCAGGTGCTGTAACCTTCCACATATCCCCTCTGAGTTCCAGTGTAACATCAGGACAATCCGCTCAGTTTTGAAGGTTAAAAAGAGATGCTTTTTAAAGTTGGCTGTTGGCACGGGAGTAGCACCTTTCTTCATTAGCTTACTGCAGACCTCAGACAAAACATGCTGCCTGAAAATGAAATGCTGTCTCATTCTCAATGAGGAAAGTGAATCAAAGTCATGTGCTGGTCAGGAAAAGATTGTGTCTCCTTCCCATTTCCTGTCCCTTTGGGTTTGGTTGCTTCTGTAGGTGCTGTTGCTCCATCCTGCCTAAGAGGAAAGCAGGAGCTGACTGGAACAAGAAGAGGTCTGTCTGATGATGATTGGGGAAAGGGGCTGAGCTGTCACTATCTCTTTCTGGAAGAAGGTGCTACTGAAAGACTCAGTACAAGAAGAGAGAGTTTCCAGTTGATGTGAAGTAAGGTGGTGATTGTCCCGCTCTGCTCTGCTCTGGGGAGGCCCCACCTCGAGTGTTGGGGGCAGTTTGGGATCAAAAGGACATCAAAGCACCGGGGAGTGGCCAGAGGAGGCCACAAAGCTGGGGAAGGGTCTGGAAGGGAAATCCCATGAGGAGAGGCTGAAGGCACTGGGTGTGTTCAGCTGGAGAAGAGGAGACTGAGGGGGGACCTCCTCGCCCTTCACTGCTTCCTCAGCAGGGGAGGAGGAGGAGCAGGCGCTGAGCTCTTCTCTCTGGTGCCCAAGGACAGGAGCCCAGGGAACGGCAGGAAGATGGGCCAGGGGAGGGTTGGCTTGGCCATCAGGAGAAGGTTCTTCCCCCAGAGCAGAGCAGAGCAGAGGGTGCTGGAGCCCTGGAACAGCTCCCCAGGGAAGCAGTCATAGTACCAAGGCTGATGATATTCCACAAGCATTTAGACAATGCCCTCAGCCCCACGAGGTGAATGTTGGGTTTGTCCTGTGCAGGGCCAGGAGTTGGACTCGATGGGCCTTGTGGGTCCCTTCCAACTCAGGGCTTTCCATGGTTCTGTGAATGATGGTGTCACTTTCTCTTCCCTTTCCTCAGTCTCTCCATGCACAGGTGTTTCTTATGCTGGATGTGGCTGTGGAAATAGATTCTCAATCCCTCTTTCTTCTTCTTTTTTGTTCCACTCCATTTCCAGCTTTTTTCCTAGTTTCTCATCTCTTTATTGTAGGCCTCTGTGGGATTATGTTGCTGTGATGGGCAACAGTTTAGGTTAAATTCATTTAAGCAGTGCTCCTTTCTCCTGTATAGAGCCACTTCTGGACTTGTCTGCTGTTTAAACCAGTTATAATTGCTGGCAAAGTTTATTTGGGTGGTTCTGGGTATCTTACATCCAAAATTGTTCTTTAACAGGGCAGTGAGACGGGATTTGAACTGACTGATCAAAGAGATGCTTGGTAAGAGTGGATGTTAAATAAGTGTGAGGTTTGATGGCAAATCTGTGTGATCCTTGCTTCTGAACATGAGGCCCTCGGGATGATGGGTGAGCCAGGGCTGGGGTCTTGGACTTGGCACAGCATCTTCTCCAGGGAAGATCCACTATAGAAAGGCTACAGGGGCTGGGAAAGGAGTAGGTCATGAAAGCAGTGAGACCAGCAGGGTGAGGGAGGGGATTCTCCACCTCTACTCTGCTCTCATGAGACCTCACCTGAAGCTCTGTGTCCAGTTCTGGAGTCCTCAGCACAGGAAGGATAAGGATCACTTAGAGCAAGTCCAGATGATCTGAGGGCTGGAGCACCTCTGCTATGAGGACAGCCTGAGAGAGTTGGGATTGTTCACTCTGGAGAAGAGAAGGCTCTGGGGAGACCTTAGAGCAGTCTCCTGGTACTGAAAGGGGCTCCAGGAAAGTTGGGGAGGGGCTCTTGATCAGGGAGTGCAGGGATAGGATGAGGGATAGAGGAGTCAGATACTAGAGGGCCAGGTCATAGAAGGGTTAGTTTATAGTAGGGATGGATTTAAGCTGAAGGAGGGGAGATTCAGATGAGATTTTAGGAAGAAATATTTTCCCATGAGGGTGCTGAGGCACTGGCACAGATTGCCCAGAGAAATCGTGGATGCCTGGAGGTGTTCAAGGCCAGGTTGGATGAGGCTTTGACCCCCCTGATGCAGTGGGAGGTGTCCCTGCCTATGGCAGAGGGGTTGGAGCTGGATGAGCTTTAAGGTCCCTTCCAACCCAAAGCATTGTGATCCTGTGTCAGGCAGTCTCCACTGCTGGCCAGGCCTGGCTGTGGCTGGGATGTGGTCGCTTACCAATTCCAGTAAAAGGCTGGTAGCTTTTTTGTGTGGTCATGCTGAGCCAGTTGGTACAGCTGAACTTCACTGACAAAGTTTCCTGCATTAAGTAACGATGCTGCAATTCTGGCTTATTTTTCTTCCCAATCAGTATGTTTTACATGGTGACCTAAGGAACATCCCGCATGGTTTAGCATCTGAGCCGCTCCCTCCACCATCCTGTTCTTTTAGCTGATGTCAGCCCATTGCTCAATCTGCACCTCCTGACTGGAGAAATGCTTTGTAAGAGAACTCAGTGCAGCCGCTTCCCTTTTGGGCCTGATTTAACATCTTTACTGCTTCTTAGTGTCCTGGCCTCTTGGCCAAATTCAAGGTGTTCACCTGTGCCTCTTCAGCACGAGTCTTATCTGAGGAGTGGCTGCCTGTGAGTTGGCTCCTCCATGTGTCTCTTCTCCACCCAAAGATCCTAACCCTGCTCCTGCAGTGTGCTCAGAGCCATCAGAGCAGATCCCAAAAGAGCACTGGATGACCCTTGTGAGCAAGGCTGTGGTTGCCTCCCGTCTTGTTGTTGCTTTTTGCCTTTCTCGGCTTGCACACACACACACACTGGAAACTTTCAGTTCATTTGTGGAGGTGTTCTGGTGGGATCACAACAGCCAGCAGAAATTCAGATGGCTTGTCGAAAGAGGAACTTACATGGACCAAATTAGGCACAGGATTTATAGCCCACCTAGTTTTGGGAACAAATATTTTGGCCACAGCAGGTGTGAGGAAGCACCTTCTGCTTTCAGGAGGATGTATCCTAAGCTCACAAGGATCTGGCTGCAGCCTTTAAAGCTGGTGAAGGGGCTGGAGAACAAGTGTTATGAGAGACAGCTGAGGGAACTGGGATTGTTTAGCCTGGAGAAAAGGAAGCTGAGGGGAGACCTTATCACTGGCTCCACTGAAAGGAGGTTGAGGTGGGTGTTGGTCTCTTCTCCCAAGTGACAGCTGATAGGACAAGAGGAAATGGCCTCAAGCTGCAGCAGGGGAGGGGCAGATTAGGCATCAGGAACAATTTCTTCACTAAAATGGTTGTCAGGCACTGGAACTGGATGCCCAGGGAGGTGGTTGAGTCACCATCCCTGGGAGGGTTTAAAAAATGGGTAGATGAGGTGTTCAGGAATCTGGTTTAGCAGTGGGCAGGTACAGTTGGGCTCAATGATCTCAAAGGTCTTTCCCAGCCAAGTGATTCTGTGATTCTACGATTTGATGTGTCTGTCTGCCCCCTTCCCTCTTCTGCTTCCCATTGCTACGGATCTTCACCAGCATCCTCACCCACCTCAGTGTGAAGGCACAATCCAACTGCTTGAGCTGATCTAGCTGTCCTCCCACCCTGCTGTCCTCCCACCCTGCTGTCCTCCCACCCTGCGCCTGATTCTTGTTGGATCCACCCATCAGCCAAGCCAACCCTGGAAGCTGGCCAAAACCAGTTCATTTTTCCTTTAGTGTTTCCTGCTGGCTTCATGAGCTGAACTGGCTTGCGAAGGCTCTGATGAACACAGAAACCAGTGTGGGATAGGCAGGGTGGCTGGAGACAAGGAAAAGAGGCAGATAAGGGGGGAGGTGGTGTGTGGAATGCAGTCACCCCTTTTTGACAGCCTGAAGCTGTGTGAAAGCCTCATCAAAGCTTACGGCTGTCCCACGGGTTGTGTCCCTTCACACAACGGCTTTTAGAAGCGACCAGGAAGCAATCCAGCCCGTGAGGAGGAAATGTGGAGCAGGAATCTTTTTTTTATTTCTCTTGTCAGACTGGGAAGTTTCTGATTTGAGTGGTTTCAGTCTTGGTCATCGCTGCTTATTTAGACAGGTTTTGGGCAGCGCGGCCATGCGTGACGGAGCAAGCTTACTCATAATGCAGAGCAACTGAGGGGAGGGACTGATTCCTTAGACCAGGCAGAGCATTCCTCCAGCTGTCTTAAACCTGAAATGAAGCTGAATGCTGTGTTAGGAAAGTCCAAGAGCTTTGCAGACAGCCAGACTTCACAACCACACGAGACTGATAATCACAGCTTAGTGGGAGCATCGTTCCAGCAAGCAGACCAAAACCACAGGGCAGCATTAGCTGATGGCCATGGTTTAAGAGGCTGGTGGTCTCCCTGCTTTTAAGGATTCTTCCACATCCATTCAAACAGGGCTTCTGCCACCACAGCCTGAGACAGCCCAATGTGATTGCTCAGGAGCTTACACACACCCTTCCAGGGCGGCACTCGCTCCTCTAGCTGCCCTTGTTATCGTGCCGGCTGCATGGAGTGGGTGGCTGTTCCATAACTGTCTGAGTGGTTGCTGGAATGTTGCTATCTGTGGGCATGGTCCAACATCTGCTGAGTTGAAGATGGCAGGTTACACGTGGTCCTCATATCCGATCCCACGTATGAACATCAAGGTCAGGCCGTGCCCCGATGGGGCTGACTCTTTTCCCCATTTTATTTCTCCCTCTGACCAGCTGCATCACTTTTTTCTTCCCCACAAATGCTCTGGTGGGCTAAGTTGGAAAAGGGTGAGCTGGGTTCTAAGGCTTTGGCTCTCCTTTTGCTCAGGGAAAAGCAGCAGTGGATTGCTTCCCCACCAGCTGCTCTGGCTCATGGAGGGAGCTGTTTCCAGCTCACCCAAAGGTGACTTTGCAGAGGAAAATACTCTGCACTTCCACAGCACCTGCCTGCTCCACAGGTAGGAGTAGATCCACCTTGAGCCCCTTGAACCAGTTGTAATGGCAAGGAGCTGGACGTGGCTTAGGAGGGAATTACACCCAGGAGAAGAGCTGTGCACATGAAGCCTGTGGAGCTGTGGCTGCATCTCAGCTGCATAAACCACGAGTGTTTTCAGCATTCCCCTGCAGTGTAACAAGAACCAGCTTTTTAGAATCATAGAATCATAAAATTGTTTGGATTGGAAGGGACCTTAAAGATCATCCACTTTCAAGCCCCCTGCCACGGGCTGGGTCACCTCCCGCTAGTCCAAGCTGCTCAAGGTCCCATCCAACCTGGCCTTGAACACCTCCAGGGATGGGGAAGCCACCACTTCTCTGGACAACCTGGGCCAGGGCCTCCCCACCCTCATTATGAAGAATTTCTTTCTAATGTCTAATCTTAATCTTTCCCCTTCCAATTTAAAGCTGTTCCCTCTCATCCTATCAGCCCAGGCCCTTGGAAAAAGTCCCTCCCCAGCTTTTTCGTAGGCCCCCTTCAGGTACTGGAAGGTTGCTGAGAGTCTCCCTGGAGCCTCCTCTTCTCCAGGCTGAACTCTTTCAGCCTGTCCTCACAGCAGAGGTGCTCCAGCCCTTTGATCATCCTCATAGCCCTCCTCTGGACCCGCTCCAACAGTTCCATAGCCTTCTTATGTGTCCAACTCCCTCTGCTTTCTACTTGCCCTCACCAACCTATGCTTCACCCCAACAAGGAAAACCCCTCCAGTTCTTCTAAGCCACTAAAATGCTCTAATCTCTTTGCTTCCTCTAAATAAGCCACAAAAAGGGTTCCTGAAGAGCCCTGCTCTGCAGCAGCAGTTTGGAGGTGCCCCCCTCCCACCATGTCCTACTGGAGAGAGATCACAGCATGGGCCACTGCTTGTTTTTGTGGTGGAGCTGGTGCTTTATCGGGCCGGTGCATGTTCTTTAAGCTGGTGTTTTAACTGCCAGTTCCCTGCAAAAGCTTGTTCCTTCTCATCATGCTTGAAAGCATTTGTCTGCCAGCCCCTTTTTGGGTGGCTAAATATAAAAGCAACCACCACCTACTCTGGAAGGTTTAATGCTGTGGAACGTGTGTTCAAACAATGCTACACAAAAGGTTGAAACGGCATCTCGGGGATGAGCAATAATTACAAATATGGGCAGAGGTTTATGGGCAGAGTCATGGGACAGGGAAGCTTTTACTTTCCCCTTGTCTCTCACTGACCACTGATTTCTTCTTGAGGACAGGGCTGTGGAGCTGTGCTGGGAGCTTGTGGGCTCCCTGCATTGTACGTGGGGCTGTTGTGTGTCAAACCCAGTGTAAGAGCCTAAGATACACTGTTGTGATCCTCACAAAATGAACCTCAGCCACCAGCCTGAGGGATGGATGGGAGAGGCATCTGCTGGAAATTTGTCTTTTAGACAGATTCCCAACTGAATCCTCATCTTCAAAATGCAACATTTTTGCCTGGGTATCCTACTCAGAATGAAAGCTGCCAGATCAATCACGAAGGCTTTGCTACTTACCAGTGTTTTGCAGGGGAATTCATGATAGGAAGGAGGTGATTTTTGATGTATTGAGAAATTTCCCTCTGGTTGTTGACTTTAGCTGGGTGGTTCTATTTGCAAGTATGGGCTTTTCCCAGCTTTTCAGTATTCGAGGAATACGTTAAATACAGCAGAAGTAAGGAATGAGAATTATACCCACCCCCCACCCCTTGGTTTTAAGATTTTGTGAATCTGAGAGGGGAGAAAAGTGGAACACAAGTGGGTTGTGGCCTGTGGTGGAATGTCAACACTCAACTAGTTGTGGCTTTTGCAGCTTGGCAAATGTCTTGTAAAAGCTGCAGCACAGCCACTTTGTGCAGAGGCTGCTCCTGGGATCAGAGCTCAAGCTTTTGAGTCTCAAACAGTGGGGGCAGACTTGAAATTATGTTAAATGGGGCTGACAGATACTAGTAAAGTCACCACATCCTGCTAGTGGCATGCCTGGGAGACAGAATTATTGTATTATTAACATTGTTCTTCCTCCTTTCTTGCCTCTAAACACATTTTTTTGAGGCATGTCAAAAAGGAAAAATGAAATTAAAGGGGTATTCTGAGCAAATTAGAGGATTTTAATCTCCTTGGGCATTTTGTATAGGCTGGCTGTGTGCAAAAATATTCCAGAGAGAGAAAAAAAATGGTATCACAACTTGTTTATATTACTTTGCTACAAAATCCTGTAGGATTATTTTATTTTAGGGATTTTTTTCCTATAGCAGAACAGCTCCACATTCAATCTTGTCCACAGCAAATTTTCTAGGGTAGCTCCACATATCCTGTCTTTCTGCCTCAGGATTGTGTTTCCAGGAACCAGCAGATCTGCATAACCCAGTCATTTGCTTTCTGTGCCATAAGTACTCTGTGAAAACCTGTTGCCTAAAACCTGAGTTTCCCACATGTAGAAATGTGGGCACCTCAAGGAAATGACTGAACCATTTGCATAATGTTTTGCCCAAGGAGCAAGAGGAGGAGTTTGCCATTAATTGCACTTCCATTTTTAGGATATCTTACAGAACAAGTGGAGCCCAGATGTTTTTAGTAAACGGCTTTCAAAACTCACAGTTGAGATCAGTGTCAGGTTTCCAGCCATGTGACCAACCTTGAAGCCAAGTTTAGGGTTGCTTTTGTGTTTACATAAAGCCTGTGAGCTGAACGACTCTGAAGTTTGTGGGAGGAATGGAAGTTCTCCATAACAAATATTTGACAGGATACACAGTTTATCTTATTTACAGGAATTTGAGCTTTGAAAAACAGGTTACTGTATTTTTGTTGATGTAATGTTTGAGGCATATTCAGCTCTCTCTTGCTTACTGGATTTGGAACAGTTGTTGCTTTTTAACTCAGAGCTGTTCCTATTCCAGCCATTAAACTAGCAGGGAAAACCCCAGGCATTTTAAAACTAGAAGGGAACCTTTTCTACAGCTGATAAATGGAATATTTTGTGTTCCTGAACATTCTGGCTTGTGCAACTACAGTGAACTCTGTGCTCACATCCAGCAAGCCCTCTTGCTGAAGGTCTAGCTGGATGTCTGAGTCACACACTAAGTTTTGGCTCAGGGACTTATCAGCAAAACTCTGGCTTCTGTTTTTACAAGCTCAGAATTGGCTTTGTGCAAATATTACCCAGTATCTGGTTACAAGTCATGTTTTCAGCTCACAGTGAGATCACTGCCATTGTTTGGAAAGACTGAGCACAAGAAGGGCACAGGTGGAGTCAGTCCAAATAATATTGAAGTGGTTGTAAGAGTGATGGAAACGTTCCCTGGTTTTAGATGTCTTTGCCATCATCAAACCCTCTTCCTGCACGGTGCTGTCTGGGGTCCTGTCTGCACAAACCTGCTGTAACCATGGATCTGCCCTCTAAAAACCCTCTCTGAGTTCCCAAACTGACAGCTATTTACCCTCGGCCCGGGCTGGGAGCCTGGACAGACAGACAGACACGTGCATGGGTGCACATGGGCACACATGGTTGTGTGACACTGCTGCACTCTGGGGTGTGCACAAACGGAGGGGTTTGTGCATCTGGGCATGTCTTGACCACTGTCCATCAGTTCTCTCAATCATCTTCTGTATGGAAACGTTCATCAAAGGTGCTCCAATTATTTCTGCACACTTAAATTGTCCTTTCATAGAATCATGGAATGGTTTGGGTTGGAAAGGACCTTAAAGATCATCCGATACCAACACTGCCATGGGCAGGGACACCTCCCACTGGATCAGGGGGCTCCAAGCCCCATCCAACCTGGCCTTGGACACCTCCAGGGATGGGGCAGCCACAGCTTCTCTGGACAACCTGGGCCAGGGCCTCCCCACCCTCACAGCAAAACATTTCTTTATAAGATCTCATCTCAATCTCTCCTCTTGCAGCTTCAAACCGTTCCCCCTCATCCTATCCCTGTGTTCCATGATCAAGAGCCCCTCCTCAGCTTTCCTGGAGCCCCTTTCAGTCCTGGGAGGCTGCTCTAAGTTCTCCCCAGACCCTTCTCTTCTCCAGGCTGAACAACCCCAACACTCTCAGCCTGTCCTCATAGCAGAGGTTCCCCAGCCCTTGGATCATCTCTGTGGCCTCCTCTAGTCTTGCTCTAACAGATCCATGTCTTTCTAGCATTCCTGGCCCTAAGTTGGCTGATAGTTGGGTCTGGACTCTGTGTGTAATAGCTCAGCTGTAAACAGCATCAGAGCTTGCTCCATTGCTTTCTGATGGGATCTTGTCCAAGGGAAAACAGAGATTGTCTTCAACAATTTGAAGCTTGTGTGGGAGACAATACACAGACGTTTCCCTGTGGGCAGCATGAAGGACGCTTCTACTTCACAACAACGAAGCAGTTACGAGACAACTGGAATTCAAAGTGATGCTGTGCTGAGAGCATGGATCAGGGCTGGGCAGTGGGGAAGAGTCTGTGTAAAAGTGCACACAAAGAATCCACTTGGATCACCAGGCTCTTATTCCTGCAGACACTGACAGCTTTAATCTACTGGATTTGAGTGAGAAAAGCCAGGATCTCCCCTGTAATTTGAATTGTTTAATGAATAACGGTCAGGCATGCAATTCACTATTAGGTACTGAAAATAATCTGATGAAAAGTAGTGTGTGGAAGCATTGGCAGATGCAAAAAATGAGCTTGCAGTTACTTAACGTGAATCTCATCCCAAAAGTCCAGCCTGAGGATGGTAATGCTTTAGGAGACTCCTTCCCAAGAATGCTTGTAAATACATTCTTTGGAAGAAAAGCACGAGATAAAAGAAGGCTTAACCCAAGCCTTAGGAAAACAGTAAATAAAGCCAAAACTAAACCAGAGTGTAACAGTAGTTTAAGAGTGAACCACACCATCACCAGAAGAGGTCTGGGTATGGCTGAACTTGAACTCTTGTAGGAACAGAGTGCTAAACACTTCATGCTGGTCACCCAGATATCACGATGTGTGGCTGCACAACCCACTGGGTCCTATTCTGGTCATGCACATCTGCTGTCATCAAAGATAATGGGCATTGTGCAACTTGCAGTTGATCCAGAGAGCAGAATGTGGGACTTCCCTAATCTTCCTGGCATTTAATCAAGGGTGGTACAGCCTGTCCAAACTATGGAGGAAATATTCTGTTTATTAATGGACTTTTTCTCAGTTGTTTACAGACTGTGCTGTTCCCCAGCCTTTTCAAGAGAAAAATAAATAGCAATTGCTTGCAGTCTGTAAGCTGCTGGGCAACTTTTTTCTGACAGTTCTAAGTGTGCCTTTGTCTGTCACAAGCAAAAAGGTGAGGAGGAAGAAGTATGAACAGCAAAAAATATGTAAAAGGAAATGGTTTGGTGTTCTGCAGGTTCAAGGTTTCTTTCTGAAATACTAAAACACGCTCTGCGATGAACTCCCGGTGTAGAGGGTCAGGTTATGCATGAATCTGTGCTTCAGGAGGGCAACTCTTGGCAAGCCTCTCTGAACCCAAGGTTTGTTTGAGGTACCTGCGAGCTGGTGAAAGGACTGCAGTGTGAAAACAACTGTAATGTGAGTCCACCCAGCAGTAACAACCATGGGGTTTGTTTTACATAAGCACTTGCATGGGAGGAGAACAGATTTCAAATGTACCTGGCAGCCTGCTGAAGCGATAGGTATGGCCCACATCAATTTATAGATCTTAATTGCTTCTGATGGTTAACTGACAGAAGCCAGGGAGAGCTGTAAAACAAAGGAAGGCACGGGCTGCCTCTTCCCTTCGGGCGCTGAGGGCCGTTGTGCTGACACAAGCCTTGTGCTGCACACGCAGACGGAGCCGGTGCAGTCACGCGTGGGAAAGCACACATTACTGGGAAGGTTCAAAGAGCAAAGAGAACTTGGTAGAAAGAACTGGTTAGGGGAAAATTGATTTAATCTGAGTTTACAGGCTCTGATGAATTTCAGCATTAACTGCTTTAGTAAAAGCCAAGTTCCTGGGAGCTCAACATTACGGGATGATCTCAGTTCAAGGAGGGTGCTTCAAACCCTCAAGGTTGCACTTAAAATCTGCTTAAAATTCAGAAAGTAAAAGAACACACTATTTATTGAAAATCAGTGACCCCACCAATGTAACGCCCGTGGGACTACTAAAAACAGCTGAAATAATCATCTCGTTATCAGAAGGCTCAGGTTTTTCCATTGACCTTTGGTTTCTGGAACACCTCTCT
Source organism: Dromococcyx pavoninus (assembly GCA_033558185.1). NCBI lineage: Eukaryota > Metazoa > Chordata > Aves > Cuculiformes > Neomorphidae > Dromococcyx > Dromococcyx pavoninus. The sequence goes on along the minus strand of JAUMJL010002472.1, from coordinate 2,083 downwards.
GTTATTCGGCGTTATGTTTGAATTGACTGTAGGCTCCGAGCCTGAATCTCACCATCAAGGAAATCCAACATCAGAGGGTGAGAAATGTTTGTTTCTCACCACCCTTCTTGTGTCTGGCACCTGTGGTCATCACTGGTGTGAACACTCAGACTGCTTCTTTCTCCAGGCTGTTGGCAAACACCAACAGCTGTTGGAGCAACTCTGAAGGGTGACAGTACTGTCCAGTTGTGTTTGTCCCTTCCTGTTTGGTTGGGTCATCAGGATAACCAAGGATTTTCACCTTTATTTCATAGAATTAGGCAGCCCTGCTTCCTGTCTATAGGGCCAGAAGCCCCGTGCTCTCGTAGAGACACTGCCCCGGCTTCCAGGCTGAGGCTGGGAAGGGGGTCATAGAATCATGGAATCACTGAGGTTGGAAAAGAGCTCTAAGGTCATCCAGTCCAACCATCAGCCCAACACCACCGTGCCAACTAAACTATGTCCCCAAGTGCCATGGCTACACGACTTTTCAACATCTCCATGGATGGACACTCCATCACTTCCCTGGGCAGCCTCTTCTTGTGCTTCACCTCTCTGTCAGTGAAGAAATTGTTGCTAATATCCAACCTAAACCTCCCCTGGCACAACTTGAGGCTGTTTCCTCTTGTCCTATTACTTGTTACTTCAGAGAAGAGACCAGCATCCACCTCAAGAGAAACTCCTTGCAGGAAGCTGCAGAGAGTGATGAGATCTCCCCTCAGCCTCCTCTTCTCCAGACTAAACAGCCCCAAGTCTAGTAGCTGCTCCCCATAACCCCTGAGCTCCAGACCCTTTCCCAGCTCCGTTGGCCTTCCCTGGATACGCTCCAGCAACTCAATTTCTTTTCTGTGCTGAGGGAAGTTTCATCATCATGGAATTATCATACAATGGTTTGGGTTGGAAGGGACCTCAAAGCCCATCCAGTTCCAACCCCCCTGCCATGGGCAGGGACACCTCCCACTGGATCAGGGTCTCCAAGCCCCATCCAACGTGGTCTTGAACACCTCCAGGGATGGGACAGTCACCACTTCTCTGGGCAACCTGAGCCAGGGCCTCCCCACCCTCACAGGAGAACATTTCTTTATAAGATCTCATCTCAATCTCTCCTCTTGCAGTTTCAAACCGTTCCCCCTCATCCTATCCCTGCACTCCGTGATCAAGAGCCCCTCCTCAGCTTTCCTGGAGCCCCTTTCAGTCCTGGGAGGCTGCTCTAAGGTCTCCCTGGAGCCTTCTCTTCTTCAGGCTGAACAACCCCAACTCTCTCAGCCTGTCCTCATATGGGAGGTGCTCCAGCCCTCACATCATCTCCATGGCCTCCTCTGGACTCACTCCCAACAGATTCATGTCCTTCCTTTGCTGAGGACTTCACTGGCCCAGGTTGCCCAGGGAAGTTTTGGCTGCCCCATCCCTGGAGGTGTTCCAAGGCCAGGTTGGATGGGGCTTTGAGCCCCCCTGATCCAGTGCAATGTGTCCCTGCCCATGGCAGGGGGGTTGGAACTGGGCTTTGAAGTCTCTTCCAACCTAAAGCATTCTATGATTCTGTGACTCCTGAACTGATCGCAGGGCTCCAGGTGAGGTCTCACCAGAGAGGAGGAGAGGGGCAGAATCCCCTCCCATGCGCAGCTGGTCATAGAATCCTAGAATGGTTTGGACTGGAAGGGACCATGAATGTCATCCAGTCCAACCGCCCTGCAGCGAGTAGGGACATCCTCATAGAATCATGGAATGGTTGGGGTCGGAAGGGACCTTAAAGACCACCCAGTTCCAATCCTTCCTATGGGTAGGAACACCTCCCACTACACCAGGCTGCTCAAGGCACCCCATCAAAACTGCTTCGGTTGCGGCTCAGGTTCCCAGTTCGGGATGAAGGTGGGCGGGGGGTGATGCCCACAGGGTCGTCCATCCTTCCCCCCGCCCCAGACCCCTTCCCAGAAGCGCTGTGGGAGGGGCGCGCGCAGGCCCCCGCCCACTCTGGGAAGAGGCGGGGGGGGTGCTGAGTCACGCTGGGCTAAGCAAGAAGAGCGGCGCGGAGGCCACGCCCCCTCGGCGGCACGCACGACGCACG
>JAUMJL010002471.1:0-11351 GCA_033558185.1 Dromococcyx pavoninus | reverse complement strand
GGCGGTTGTGGGGTCCCTCCACAATGGGGGTGCTGGGTGTGGGGTGACCCCCCCAACTTTTTGGGGTCCCCCTCAGGATAAGGGGTGCCCCTGGGGTGCTGGGTTTGGGGTGTGTCTCTCCAGGATTCGGGTGCTGGATGTGGGGTGTGTGTCCCCCAACATTTTGGGGTCCCCCCCCAGGATGAAGGGTGCCTCTGGGGTGCTGGGTGTGGGGTGACCACCTCAACATTTTGGGGTCCTCCACAGGATGAAGGGTGCCCCTGGGGTTCTGGATGTGGGGTGACCCCCCCAACTTTTTGGGGTGCCCCTGGGGGTGCTGGATGTGGGGTCCGCCCTTTATGGGGTAGCTGGCTGTGGGGTGTCCCCTTTCCCCCCCAACATTATGGGGTTCCCCCCCCCCCAGATTGAGGGGTGCTGGCCATGGGGTCCCCTCTAGGATGAGGGGTGCCCCATGGGTCATGATTGTGGGGTGTCTCCCCCCACCGCAATGAGGGGTGTTGGGGGGGGCTGGTTGTGTGGCGTCCACCCCCCCCCCCCCCGACAATGAGGGGTGCAGGGGGGGCAGAGGCCGGTTGTGGGGTACCCCCAAGTCATGGGTGCAGGCTGGGACAAGGGGGGGTGTTCCCCCAGGGTGAGGGGTGCTGGGTATGGGGTCACCCCCATACATAATGGGGTGCTGGTTATGGGGTGTCCCCCCCCATATTGAGGGGTACCTGGAGGTGGAGGGAGGGGGGGCTGTCAGTCCCCATTCCACCCTGAGCTGCCACATCACCCCCCACCTCCCCCAGATCCCCCAGTTGGGGGGGGACCCCAGCCCCAAACCCCCCACCCACCCAGGTTGAACCAGTCCAACCCAGCTCCCATGGGACCGGTCCAGCCTGAGGGTGCTGCAAGCCCTGGGTGGGGGAGAGGGGCCTGGAGTGGGCAGGGGGGGCTTTTAACCCCCTCATGCCCAAGCTAAACACCCCCACACCCAACACCTGAGGGGGGGGGCACCCTTCTGCACCCAACGGGGAAACAGAGGCAAATTGTGTGGAGGGGGGAGAGTGGGGGACCCCCAAAGGTTCCTGGGTGCTGTGGGGTGGGAAGGGGGGGTGGTCCTGAGGTGGAGTTGATGCCTTTCTCGTCTCTCAGAGCATCGGAAGTGAAGACCATGGTGAAGGAGACCGGATATTACGACCTCCTGGGTGTGCGACCAGGAGCCACCTTAGATGAGATCAAGAGGGCTTATCGGCGCCTGGCCCTGCGCTACCACCCCGACAAGAACCCCAGCGAGGGCGAGAGGGTGGGTGCAGCCCCTTTTCCCCCCTGGAACCCCCGTTTTCCCCGTGTCCACCCCTTCCAAACCTCATCTCATCCTCTTTCTTTCCCGTTTTTCCCAGTTCAAGCAGATCTCCCAAGCCTACGAGGTGCTGTCGGACACCCACAAACGGGCCCTCTACGACCGCGGCGGAGAGAGGGCGATGAAAGAAGGAGGCTTGGGCAGCCGAGGAGGGGGTGGTGGAGGATTTGGGACCCCCATGGATATCTTTGATCTCTTCTTTGGAGGGGGAGTAAGGATGCGCGGCCGGGCGGACCGACGAGGTACGGGGAACCGATGGGCACGGCACGACCTCGGGGTGGAGGTTGGAATGGTGGGAACGGGGCCAAAGGAAGGCTGGGAAGATGATCCGAGGGCTGGAGAACCTCTGCTGTGAGGACAGGTTGGGGAGAGTTGGGGTTGTTCAACCTGGAGGGGAGAAGGCTCCGGGGAGACCTTAGAGCAGCCTCCCAGGAGTGAAAGGGGCTCCAGGAAAGCTGGGGAGGGGCTTTTCCCAAGGGTCTGGAGTGGTGGGATGAGAGGGAATGGCTCTAAATCAGAAGATTTCTTCTTGATGTCCACTCTAAATTCTTCACAGTGAGGGTGGGGAGGCCCTGGGAAGTGGTGGCTGCCCCATCCCTGGAGGTGTTCAAGGCCAGGTTGGATGAGGCTTGGAGCCCCCTGATCCAGAGGGAGGTGTCCCAGTGGAACTGGATTAGGTTTGAGGGCCCTTCCAACCCATCCCACGGCGCTCACACCCACTCACAGCGCTGGGAGCGGCGACGCCTGGATCCAGGTCACCTCCTTCGTCACCCTCATTACTTTCTCCATCTCCCCCCTTCTTCAAAGAGCCCTTCCCTGGCTCAGCTTTTCCCCCCACCCCACATTGGCCCCGGGGCTGGGCTTTGAGTCAACCCAAGGTTGCCCTGAGCTCCCCGAGGAGCCCCCGAGGAGGAGGAGGAGGAGGAGGAGAGGCTGCAGCGAAAGGCGAGGGCGTGCGAAGCTGCTCTGGTGACTTCATGGATGCTTTTGGCCTGGGTCACAAGGAGGAGGTGACTCCTTCCCCAGCGTTTTCCTGCTGAAGTGGCACGATTTAATTAGCAGGACAATTAAAAAAGGGACTAAGGGAAGGGCCTTGATGACTTTGGGCAGAGCTTCTCCGGCTTTGGTGAGGGCGACTCGGAGCGCGGTTGGTTGGGTGACGGGAGCCCCGGGGCCTGCCCTCGAGGTGGCTGCATCCAGGCTTGGAGACGCCACGAGATCCCTTGGTGAGAGGTTCAGACAAGGTTCTTTCCCTGCTCCCAACCCTGAGGATGGTGGAATCACGGAGCGAGCCTGGAGAGTGGTCTCTCTCACCCTTCGGAGTGGTTCGTGAGGACCTTGGTTGGGTGTAGAGGGAGGCATCAGGGTCTCGGGGTACCTGGAGATGCTGAACCCAGGGAAAGGGGTGCTTGTCCTGGAGGCCTCCCCACCCTCATGGTGAAGAATTTCTTCCGAATGTCCAATCTAAATCTTCCCTCTTCCAATTTAAATCCCTTCCCCTTCATCCCATCACTCCAGGCCCTTGGAAAAAGCCCCTCCCCAGCTTTCCTGGAGTCCCTTCCAATCCTGGGAGGCTGCTCTAAGGTCTCCCCAGAGCCTTCTCCTCTCCAGGCTGAACAACCCCAACTCTCCCAGCCTCTCTTCATGCTCGAGCCCTCGGATCATCTTTGTGACCTCCTCTGGGCTTGCCCTGCTTGGTTCTCCATGGAGAACTGAGGATGCTGAGCCTTGAATCCATCTGGTTGGGGCACGGTGTGGGGTTGGGTGCTGATCCAAACTCTCCCACTCACTCACCCATCCACCCACCCATCCACCCACCCATCCACCACCCATCCACCACCCATCCACCCATCCATCCACCCATCCATCCACCCATCCATCCACCCATCCATCCACCATCCATCCATCCATCCATCCATTCATCCACCCATCCATCCACCATCCATCCATCCATCCATCCATCCATCCATTCATCCATCCATTCATCCACCCATCCATCCACCATCCATCCATCCATCCATCCATCCACCATCCATCCATCCATCCATTCATCCACCCATCCATCCACCATCCATCCACCATCCATCCATCCATTCATCCATCCATTCATCCATCCATTCATCCATCCTCCATCCATCCTCCACCCATCCACCACCCATCCACCATCCATCCACCACCCATTCACCACCCATCCATCCATCCACCCACCCACCCATCTATCCAACCAACCAACCATCCAACCATCCAACCATCCAACCATCCAACCAACCAACCATCCAACCAACCAACCATCCAACCAACCATCCATCCATCCATCCATCCATCCAACCAACCATCCATCCAACCAACCATCCATCCAACCAACCATCCATCCATCCATCCATCCATCCATCCACCATCCATCCATCCATCCATCCATCCATCCATCCATCCAACCAACCATCCATCCATCCATCCATCCATCCATCCATCCATCCATCCACCCACCCATCTTTCCAACCAACCAACCATCCATCCTTCCATCCATCCATCCATCCATCCATCCATCCATCCATCCATCCATCCATCCATCCATCCATCCATCCAACCATCCATCCATCCATCCATCCATCCATCCACCCATCCACCCACCCATCTTTCCAACCAACCAACCATCCATCCTTCCATCCATCCAACCAACCAACCACCCACCCACCCATCCATCCATCCAGGGAAGACAGTGGTGCACCAGCTCTCCGTGTCCCTGGAGGACCTCTACAACGGCGCCACGCGCAAGCTGTCCCTGCAGAAGAACATCATCTGTAGGAAGTGTGGAGGTGAGCGCTGGAAAGGGGTTGGGTTTCTGGGACATCCTCCCCAATTCCAACCCTCCATTCCCACCTTCTTCACCTCTCCCCTCACCCACAGGCTGTGGGGTACGAGAAGGTGCCCAGAGGAGGTGTCCAAAATGCCACGGTTCCGGCATGGAGGTTCGCATCCACCAGTTGGGTCCCAGTATGATCCAGCAGATCCAGACGATGTGTTCCCAGTGCCAGGGGCAGGGCGAGTGGATCCGACCTCGGGATTGCTGCCTCACCTGCAACGGCCGCAAGGTCGTGCGGGAGAAGAAGATCCTCAACGTCCACCTGGATAAAGGTCAGAGGGGACCCTTGGGGCGTGGGGAGGGAGAGTGGGGTCGTGGTCTGAGCTCTCTCCGTGCACTCAAGGCCGGGTTGGATGGGGCTTGGAGCCCCCTGAGCCAGTGGGAGCTGTCCCTGCCCATCACAGGGGGTTGGAACTGGGTGGGTTTGATGCCCCTCCCAACCCAACCCATTCCATGCTCCCACAGGCATGAAGGATGGACAGAAGATCACCTTCCATGAGGAAGGGGACCAGGTTCCTGGTCTGGAGCCTGGGGACATCATCATTGTCCTGGATCAGAAGGAACACCCTGTTTTCCGACGCAGCGGTGACGACCTCATCGTCAAGAGGGAGATCAGCCTGGCAGACGCCCTGTGCGGCTGCCGCCAGGTGATCCGCACCCTGGACAACAGGACCCTGCTCGTCTCCTCCCAGCCAGGTGGGGATGGGATGGAGATGGGGATGGAGATGGGATGGGATAGGGTGGAGATGGGGATGGAGATGGGATGGGATAGGGTGGAGATGGGGATGGAGATGGGATGGGATAGGGTGGAGATGGGGATGGAGATGGGATGGGGAAGGGGATGGAGATGGAGATGGAGATGGGATGGGATGGCATGGGGATGGGGATGGAGGTGGAGATGGGGATGGGTTTGGGTTGGGATGGCATGAAGGTGGGGGTGGGATGGAGGTGGGGATGGAATGGGATGGAGATGGAGGTGGGGATGGGATGGAGGTGGGGATGGGATAGAGGTGGGGATGGGAAGGGGGTGGAAGTGGATGGGGATGGAAGTGGAGATGGGATGGGATGGCATGAAGGTGGGGATGGGATGAAGATAGGGATGGGTTGGGATGGAATGGAGGTGGAGATGCGATGGGATGGAGGTGGAGGTGGGATGGGGATGGGATGGGGATGGGGTGGGATGGGATGGGGATGGGGTGGGATGGGATGGGGATAGGGTTGGGATGAGATGGGAATAGGGTTGGGATGAGATGGGAATGGGATTGGGATGAGATGGGGATAGGGTTGGGATGAGATGGGGATAGGGTTGGGATGAGATGGGAATGGGGTTGGGATGAGATGGGAATGGGGTTGGGATGAGATGGGAATGGGGTTGGGATGAGGGTGAGATGAGGATGAGGATGGGATGAGGATGGGGATGGGGATGGGATGAGGATGGCATGAAGGTGGGAATGGGATGGAGATAGGGATGGGTTGGGATGGGATGGGATGGAGGTGGAGATGGGATGAGGATGGGGATGGGATGAGGATGGGATGAGCCAGGAGGTGCCGAACGCAGCGAGGTGACCCCAATCCCTTCCTCAGGTGACGTTATCCGACCCGGAGACCTCAAGTGCGTCCCCAACGAGGGGATGCCCGTCTACAGGAGCCCCTTCCAGAGGGGAAAACTCATCGTGCAATTCCAGGTGAGGAGCCAGGGCCGGGCAGGAGCTGGTGTCCCCCATCCCCACCGTGTCCATCCAGCCCACATCTCCCACACCTTCCCGTGCAGGTGAAGTTCCCCGAGCCCGGGTGGCTCCCCACCGACCGCCTCCGGCAGCTCCAAGGCTTCTTCCCAGCCCAGGAGGAGGTGATGGCCACGGAGGACACGGAGGAGGTGGAGCTCAATGACTACACGGCCCACGGCGGGCCCGGGCGGCGCCACCACGAAGCCTACCATGAAGATGACTTCGAGGAGGGCTCCCGGCAACACGTCCAATGCCAGACCTCGTAGCTGGGGGTGGAGGGGGGTCCAGAGCCCCCCAACAAAGGCAGCCGGGCTGATCCCCACGGGGTGCTGGGGCAGGGCTGGGGTGGGGAAGGGGCCTTGGAGAGCCTTCGTCTTCAGGGATGGCCGTCGGTCACCTCTTTGGACAGCACTTAACGTCCCCCTGGGAGCCGGGCACGGGGGCTGCCCCACCTTGAAGGTCCCCACCACCCAAGATCTTTGACCAGCTCCTCCCTCCAGCTCCATCCTGGTGGGTTTGGATGCTCCAGATCCCACCAGGATGGCGCGGGCTTGGCCTGGTGATGGTGGTGGTGATGATGTTGATGACGATGGTGATGATGATGATTGGCGATGGTGATGATGACGGTGGTGATGATGATGATTGGCGATGGTGATGATGACGGTGGTGATGATGATGGTGATTTGTGGTGATGATGATGGTGATGATGATGATGATAACAATGGTGATGATGGTGATGATTGTGATGGTGATGATGGTGGTGATGATGATGGTGATGATGGTGATGATTGCGATGGTGATGATGGTGATGATTGCGATGATGATGATGGTGATGATTGCGATGATGATGATGGTGATGATTGTGATGGTGATGGTGGTGATGATTGTGATGATGATGATGGTGATGATTGTGATTATGATTGTGATGGTGATGATGGTGGTGATGATTGTGATGATGGTAGTGATGGTGGCAACGATGATGATGGCAATAATGGTGATGATGGTGGTGTTGATGATGCTGGTGATGATGCTGGTGGTGGTGATGATGATAACAATGGTGTTGATAACAATGGTGTTGATGATGGTGATGATGATGATGATGATGGTGATGATGATGATGGCGCCATCACCTCCTGCCTCGCTTTTCCCCCAGGGCTCCACCATCCACCACCCACGTGGCGGACGACTCAAACTGCCCGGCTCCATCTCCGTCCACACTGGGGACCCTTTTGGGGTCCCTTCTGCTGCCCCATGGCCCCACCCAGCCCCACCCCCCCCCCATGGCAACGCCCCCTGAGCCCCTTTCCCCCCCCCCCCCTTTGCTTTCCCTTTTCCTTTTGCTGGAGCCTTGGGTCGCGCTGGGTTTACGGAGAGGGGGTTTCTTTCTTCTCTTTGCACAGAACGGGGGGTTTTGGGGAGGAAGGGGTTTTGGGGGGGGGTCCCCATCCCTTTAATTTATTTTTAGAAGAATTTTAAGGACTTCTCCTTTTTTTTTTTTGGGGGGGGGACACTTCGTCCTCGGTGTTAAAGGCAAACCCCGACTCTGCTGCGCGTTGGGACCTCGGGGTGCGGGTGGTGCCCCCCCCCCTCCCTTTGATGATCCACCCGGGTGTGCCCCGAATTTGGGGGGTGGGGGTGTGACCCAGGGCTGTGGCCACGACCCAGTTCCTGCCCTTCCCACCTCCTGCTCCAGGTGACCTGGAGCTCCAGGCAAGGGTTGGGCCCCGTTCTTGTCCCCAAACCCCGCTGTGGCCCCGTCCCCGGTGCCTCTCACCCTGGGGGTCCCAAGACCCCACCCCTTCCATCACTTCTGCACCCCCAGAACCTCAAGTCACCCCATTTCATCACCCCCACACCCCCCCCCAAGACCCCTCCCATCCCCTCTGCACCCCCAGAACCCCTCATCCCACCCCATCTCATCACCCCCAGCGCCCCCAAACCATACCCAGCCCCGGCCCCCTTCCCCCCTGAAACACCCTCAGCCCCCCCCAGCTCTGCCCTCACCCCCTTGGGTGGGTGCACAGAGGAGGGGGGGGGACACTCCAGACTCTCCCATAGGGCAGAGGACCCCCCCCCCCAAAAAATAACACCGGGGGGGGGGTTCAATTGCCCCCCTCTGCCCCCCTTCCAGGTGCCTCCTGAGCCCCTTTCCTGCAATAGGAGGGGGGGGCAAAACCCCATGGGGAACTCCAGTGGGGGGGATATTGGGGGGGGGGCGGGGGGCTGCAGACAGACTAATCCCCCCCCCCAAAAAAAAAGCTGGCGCCAGATGTGGCTGGAGAGGGGGGGAGGAGGAGGAGGAGAAGAACAATGCTGGCCTCCTGCCAGCTGTGGGGGATCCGGGGGGGGGGGGGCTCCCTTCCAGCCCCCAAGTCTGGCATCTCCCTGACCCCCACCCCCCCCACTCCCAGGACCATCCTGGGGGGGGGGGGGGCAGCAGCCAGGCTGGGGGAGCAGTTCGGGAGGGGCAGGTTTTGGGGGGGGGGGGGGGGGGGCAGCTCAGACCCCGCCCCATATTGCCCCCCCCCCCCCCCCCGCCCCACAATTGCACAACATTTGCCCCCCTCCCTGCCCCACGGTTGCCCCACATTTGCCCCCCTCCCTGCCCCACTCTTCCCACGCTGGGATTGAACCAATCCAGCCACCGCCTTCCCCCCCGGGCCCTTTACGCAACGCAGGATGGGGGGGGGGGGACACAGGGACACTGGGGGGGGACAGGGACACCGGGGGGGGGGGAGACAGGGACACCAAAGAGGGGGAGAATAGGGACACCGGGGGCTGGGGGGGGGGGGGCGACGGGATAATGATGACACCGGGGGGGACAGAGGGGTACCAAGGGGGGGGGGGGGGACAGGGACACCGGGGAGGGGGAGGAGGACAGGATAATGATGACACCGGGGGGGGGGGACAGGGACACCGGGGAGGGGTGGGGGACGGGATAGGGACACCAAGGGGGGGAGACAGGGACATCGGGGGATGGGGGACGGGATAGGGACACCGGGGGGGGGACACACACAGGGAAACCGGGGGCTGAGGGGGGACAAGGACATCAAGGGGGGGGACAGGGACACCAAGGGGGGGTGGGGAGGAGGGACAGGGACACCGAGGGGGGGGGAGGGGAGGACAGGGACCCCGAGGGCTGAGGGGGACGGGATAGATACCGGTGGGGGGACACAGGGTCACCAAGGGGGGGGAGAAGAGGGAGAGGGACAGGACAGGGACACCGGGGTTGGGAAAAGGGGGGGGACAGGGACATCGTGGGGGGAACAGGGACACCGCGGGGGGGGGGGGGAACACACAAGGACACCAAGAGGAGGGGGGACACAGGACATTTATTGAGAACAGAGATGACAAAAACAATCCCAGGGTTGGATTTTGGCCCCTTGGGGGAGTTTCGGCCCCTTTTTTGGGGGGGGGGTGTGTGCTGGGTGGGCCAATATTCACAAATAAATATTGGGGGGGGGTGTTAAAAACAAAAAAAAAGGGAAACAATCCGAGTGAACCTAAAAAATGGTTAAAATCAACCCAAAGGAGCAGGGAGGAGGCTGCGTTACCCCCTGCTGCCACCCCCGGGCCCCTCGCCAGAACCTTGGGGGGGGGGATTTGGCTGCGGGGTGGGGGGGCGCGGGAGGAGCCCCCCCTCTCCCCTCCCCACCCAGGGTGGGGGTTAAAAAAAACCAAGGGTTTGGCCCCCAAAAAATTGGGGTTGGTGTCATTTCCCCCCCCCCCCTCCCCCGGGAGGATGGGACCCCCACCCTGGGGTTGGGGGGATGTGGGGTAAAAGGGGGGGTAAAGGGGGGGGGGAAGGGGGGATGATGGGGGGGGAGTTGAGGGGTGTCCGGGGGGGGGGGTTGGGGGTGTCGGGGGACTTGGGGGGGCGTGGGGGGCAGTGGGGTTGGAGACTGTCAGGGGTGTTGGGGGGGGGGTCCAGGGGTACCGGGGGTGTTGGGAGGTGTTGGGAGGGTGGGGGTGTCGGGGGGGTGGGGGGAGAGTGGAGTTGGGGGGTGTCAGGGGGTGTCAGGGGGGTCCAGGGTTATTGGGGGGGGGGGGGCAAGGGGTGTTGAGAGGGTTGGGAGGTGTTGGTGGGTTGGGGGTGTCAGGGGATTTGGGGGTGTCCGGGGGGGGCTGGGGGGTGGCAGGGGGGCTTGGGGGGTGTCAATGGGATATCGGGGGGTGTCAGTGGGATATCGGGGGGCTCGAGGGGTGTCAGGGGGACACTGGAGTTGGGGGATGTTGGGGGGGTTGGGGTTGTCAGAGGGGTTGGGGGGTGTTCAGGGGGTCAAGGAGTGTTGGGGGGGTGCCGGGGGGGGTGTCGGGGGGGGGGGGGTTGTCACTCCCGAACGTAGACCCTGGTACAGACGACGTCGTCGGCCGTCATGGTCTGCAAGGAGGAGCAGGGTCATGGTGACACCCCCCCCCAGTTTGCCCTCCAGCCCCCTCATTTGCCCCTCCAACACCCCTTTTCACCCCCAGCCCCCCCCAATTTGCCCCCAGCCCCCCTTTTTGCCCCCCAGCCCTCTCATTTGCACCTCCAATCCCCCAATTTACCCCTCCAACCTCCCTTTTTTGCCCCTCCAACACCACAGTTTGCCCCCAAACCCCCCTTTTTGCCCCCCAGCCCTCTCATTTGCCCCTCCAACCCCCCTTTTTGCCCCTCCAACTCCACTTTTTGCCCCTCCAACCCCACTTTTTGCCCCTCCAGCCCTCACCAGGATGAGCTCCCCATCGTTTGTCATCTCCCTGGACCACCCTGTCCTGGGTCCCTCTCCCTTCAGCAGCCGCTGCTCACAAACCATCTTATTCTCACTTTCCCACTTGGCCAAGCTCTGCGGAGGGGGAGGGGGGAGAGAAGGTGATGGGGGGGGAAGGGGTCACCCCCAGAGATGTGGGGGTTCGTTTGGCAACTGGGGAGGGGATGGGGGGGGGCAGAGGGGAGGGGATGGAGAGGGGAGAGAGGGGAGGGGGAGAGAGGGGAGGGGGAGAGAGGGGAGGGGGGAAGAATGGGGGCAGAAGGGAGGGGATGGGAGAGGAGGGGGGAGAGGAGGGGGAGGGGGAGAGGGGATGAGGAGGGGAAAGGGATGGGGAGAGAGGGGAGGGGGAAGAGGGGAGGGGGAAGAGGGGAGGGGGAAGAGGGGAGGGGGAAGAGGGGAGGGGGAAAGATGGGGTAGAAGGGAGGGGATGGGAGAGGAGAGGGGGGAGAGGAGGGGATGGGAGGGGAGGGGATGGGGGAGGGGTAGAGGGGATGAGGAGGGGAGAGGGGATGGGGAGAGGATGGAGGATGGGGAGGGGGAGGGGGAGAGGGGATGGGGAGAGGAGAGAATGAGAAGGGGGGAGGGGAAGAGGGGAGGGGATGGGAGAGGAGAGGGGGGAGAGAGGATGAAGAGGGGATGGGGGAGAGGGGAGGGGGAAGAGGGGAGGG
>JAUMJL010002470.1:0-51257 GCA_033558185.1 Dromococcyx pavoninus | reverse complement strand
ACCCAAAAGAGTATTGAGGAACCCAAAAATGGATTGAGGAACCAAAAATGTGCTGAGGGACCAAAAAATGGATTGAGGGACCCAAAAATGGATTGAAGAACCCCAAAATGGATAGAGGGATGCAAAAATGGCATAAGGATACCAAAAATGGACTGAGGGATCAAAAAATGGGCTAAGGGCCGCAAAAATGGATTGATGAACCCAAAAATGGGTTGAGGGGACCAAAAATGGATTGAGGAATCCAAAAATGGATTGACGGACACAAAAACGGATTGAGAAACCCCAAAATTGGATGAGGGCACCAAAAATGGATTGAGGGACCAAAAAAATGGATTGAGGGACCCAAAACTGGATTGGGGAACCCAAAACTGGGCCGAGGGATCCAAAAATGGATTGAAGAACCCAAAAATGGGCTGAGGAAATGAAAAATATATTGAGGGAGCAAAAAATGGATTGAAGAACCCAAAAATGGGCCGAAGAAACGAAAAATGGGCGGAGACACCAAAAAATGAAGTAGGAACCAAAAAATGGATTGATGAATCAAAAAATGGATTGAGGAACCCAAAAATGGTTTGAGGAACCCAGAAATGCGGTGATGGACCCAAAAATAAAGTAAAGGAACCCAAAAGTGGATTGAGAAACCCAAAAATTGGCTGAGGGCACCAAAAATGGTTTGAGGGACCCAAAAATGCATTGATGGACCCAAAAATGGATTGGGGAACCAAAAAAATGGATTGAGGGGACCCAAAAATGGATTGAGGAACCAAAATGGAAATGGATTGCGGAACCAAAAAATGGGCCGAGGGATCCAAAAATGAATTGAGGATCTCAAGAAAGTATTGAGGAACCCAAAAATGGATTGAGGGACCCAAAACTGGATTGGGGAACCCGAAAATGGGCCGAGGGACCCAAAAAAGGATTGAAGAACACAAAAATTGGCTGAGGGCACCAAAAATGGTTTGAGGGACCCAAAAATGGATTGAGGGACCTAAAAATGGATTGGAGATCCAAAAATAGATTGCAGAACCAAAAAATGGGCCAAGGGATCCAAGAATGGATTGAGGAACCCTAAAAAGTATTGAGGAACCCAAGAATGGATTGAGGGACCCAAAAATGGGCTGAGGGATCAAGAAATGGATTGACGGACCCAAAAATGTATTGAGGGACCCAAAGATCTATTGAGGAACACAAAAATAGGTTGAGGGGCCCAAAAATGGATTCAGGGTCCCAAAAATGAAGTGAGGAACCAAAAAATGGACCGAGGGACCCAAAAAAGGATCAAGGAACCCAAAAATGGTCTGAGGGACCCAAAAGAGTATTGAGGAACCCAAAAATGGATTGAGGAACCAAAAATGTGCTGAGGGACCAAAAAATGGATTGAGGGACCCAAAAATGGATCGAAGAACCCCAAAATGGATAGAGGGATGCAAAAATGGCATAAGGATACCAAAAATGGACTGAGGGATCAAAAAATGGGCTAAGGGCCACAAAAATGGATTGATGAACCCAAAAATGGGTTGAGGGGACCAAAAATGGATTGAGGAATCCAAAAATGGATGGAGGGACCCAAAAACGGATTGAGAAACCCCCAAATTGGATGAGGGCACCAAAAATGGATTGAGGGACCAAAAAATGGATTGAGGGACCCAAAACTGGATTGGGGAACCCAAAACTGGGCCGAGGGATCCAAAAATGGATTGAAGAAACCAAAAATGGGCTGAGGAAATGAAAAATATATTGAGGGAGTAAAAAATGGATTGAAGAACCCAAAAATGGGCCGAAGAAACGAACAATGGGCGGAGGGACCAAAAAATGAAGTAGGAACCAAAAAATGGATTGCTGAATCAAAAAATGGATTGAGGAACCCAAAAATGGTTTGAGGAACCCAGAAATGCGCTGATGGACCCAAAAATAAAGTGAGGAACCCAAAAGTGGATTGAGAAACCCAAAAATTGGCTGAGGGCACCAAAAATGGTTTGAGGGACCCAAAAATGCATTGATGGACCCAAAAATGGATTGGGGAACCAAAAAAATGGATTGAGGGACCCAAAAATGGATTGAGGAACCAAAAAATGGATTGCGGAACCAAAAAATGGGCCGAGGGATCCAAAAATGAATTGAGGATCTCAAGAAAGTATTGAGGAACCCAAAAATGGATTGAGGGACCCAAAACTGGATTGGGGAACCCGAAAATGGGCCGAGGGACCCAAAAAAGGATTGAAGAACACAAAAATTGGCTGAGGGCACCAAAAATGGTTTGAGGGACCCAAAAATGGATTGAGGGACCTAAAAATGGATTGGAGATCCAAAAATAGATTGCAGAACCAAAAAATGGGCCAAGGGATCCAAGAATGGATTGAGGAACCCTAAAAAGTATTGAGGAACCCAAGAATGGATTGAGGGACCCAAAAATGGGCTGAGGGATCAAGAAATGGATTGACGGACCCAAAAATGTATTGAGGGACCCAAAGATCTATTGAGGAACACAAAAATAGGTTGAGGGGCCCAAAAATGGATTCAGGGTCCCAAAAATGAAGTGAGGAACCAAAAAATGGACCGAGGGACCCAAAAAAGGATCAAGGAACCCAAAAATGGTCTGAGGGACCCAAAAGAGTATTGAGGAACCCAAAAATGGATTGAGGAACCAAAAATGTGCTGAGGGACCAAAAAATGGATTGAGGGACCCAAAAATGGATCGAAGAACCCCAAAATGGATAGAGGGATGCAAAAATGGCATAAGGATACCAAAAATGGACTGAGGGATCAAAAAATGGGCTAAGGGCCACAAAAATGGATTGATGAACCCAAAAATGGGTTGAGGGGACCAAAAATGGATTGAGGAATCCAAAAATGGATGGAGGGACCCAAAAACGGATTGAGAAACCCCCAAATTGGATGAGGGCACCAAAAATGGATTGAGGGACCAAAAAATGGATTGAGGGACCCAAAACTGGATTGGGGAACCCAAAACTGGGCCGAGGGATCCAAAAATGGATTGAAGAAACCAAAAATGGGCTGAGGAAATGAAAAATATATTGAGGGAGTAAAAAATGGATTGAAGAACCCAAAAATGGGCCGAAGAAACGAACAATGGGCGGAGGGACCAAAAAATGAAGTAGGAACCAAAAAATGGATTGCTGAATCAAAAAATGGATTGAGGAACCCAAAAATGGTTTGAGGAACCCAGAAATGCGCTGATGGACCCAAAAATAAAGTGAGGAACCCAAAAGTGGATTGAGAAACCCAAAAATTGGCTGAGGGCACCAAAAATGGTTTGAGGGACCCAAAAATGCATTGATGGACCCAAAAATGGATTGGGGAACCGAAAAAATGGATTGAGGGACCCAAAAATGGATTGAGGAACCAAAAAATGGATTGCGGAACCAAAACATGGGCCGAGGGATCCAAAAATGAATTGAGGATCTCAAGAAAGTATTGAGGAACCCAAAAATGGATTGAGGGACCCAAAACTGGATTGGGGAACCCGAAAATGGGCCGAGGGACCCAAAAATGGATTGAAGAACACAAAAATTGGCTGAGGGCACCAAAAATGGTTTGAGGGACCCAAAAATGGATTGAGGGACCTAAAAATGGATTGGAGATCCAAAAATAGATTGCAGAACCAAAAAATGGGCCAAGGGATCCAAGAATGGATTGATGAACCCTAAGAAGTATTGAGGAACCCAAGAATGGATTGAGGGACCCAAAAATGGGCTGAGGGATCAAGAAATGGATTGACGGACCCAAAAATGTATTGAGGGACCCAAAGATCTATTGAGGAACACAAAAATAGGTTGAGGGGCCCAAAAATGGATTCAGGGTCCCAAAAATGAAGTGAGGAACCAAAAAATGGACCGAGGGACCCAAAAAAGGATCAAGGAACCCAAAAATGGTCTGAGGGACCCAAAAGAGTATTGAGGAGCCCAAAAATGGATTGAGGAACCAAAAATGTGCTGAGGGACCAAAAAATGGATTGAGGGACCCAAAAATGGATTGAAGAACCCCAAAATGGATAGAGGGATGCAAAAATGGCATAAGGATACCAAAAATGGACTGAGGGATCAAAAAATGGGCTAAGGGCCACAAAAATGGATTGATGAACCCAAAAATGGGTTGAGGGGACCAAAAATGGATTGAGGAATCCAAAAATGGATGGAGGGACCCAAAAACGGATTGAGAAACCCCCAAATTGGATGAGGGCACCAAAAATGGATTGAGGGACCAAAAATATGGATTGAGGGACCCAAAACTGGATTGGGGAACCCAAAACTGGGCCGAGGGGATCCAAAAATGGATTGAAGAAACCAAAAATGGGCTGAGGAAATGAAAAATATATTGAGGGAGCAAAAAATGGATTGAAGAACCCAAAAATGGGCCGAAGAAACAAAAAATGGGCGGAGGGACCAAAAAATGAAGTAGGAACCAAAAAATGGATTGCTGAATCAAAAAATGGATTGAGGAACCCAAAAATGGTTTGAGGAACCCAGAAATGCGCTGATGGACCCAAAAATAAAGTGAGGAACCCAAAAGTGGATTGAGAAACCCAAAAATTGGCTGAGGGCACCAAAAATGGTTTGAGGGACCCAAAAATGCATTGATGGACCCAAAAATGGATTGGGGAACCGAAAAAATGGATTGAGGGACCCAAAAATGGATTGAGGAACCAAAAAATGGATTGCGGAACCAAAACATGGGCCGAGGGATCCAAAAATGAATTGAGGATCTCAAGAAAGTATTCAGGAACCAAAAATGGATTGAGGGACCCAAAACTGGATTGGGGAACCCGAAAATGGGCCGAGGGACCCAAAAATGGATTGAAGAACACAAAAATTGGCTGAGGGCACCAAAAATGGTTTGAGGGACCCAAAAATGGATTGAGGGACCTAAAAATGGATTGGAGATCCAAAAATAGATTGCAGAACCAAAAAATGGGCCAAGGGATCCAAGAATGGATTGATGAACCCTAAGAAGTATTGAGGAACCCAAGAATGGATTGAGGGACCCAAAAATGGGCTGAGGGATCAAGAAATGGATTGACGGACCCAAAAATGTATTGAGGGACCCAAAGATCTATTGAGGAACACAAAAATAGGTTGAGGGGCCCAAAAATGGATTCAGGGTCCCAAAAATGAAGTGAGGAACCAAAAAATGGGCCGAGGGACCCAAAAAAGGATCAAGGAACCCAAAAATGGTCTGAGGGACCCAAAAGAGTATTGAGGAACCCAAAAATGGATTGAGGAACCAAAAATGTGCTGAGGGACCAAAAAATGGATTGAGGGACCCAAAAATGGATTGAAGAACCCCAAAATGGATAGAGGGATGCAAAAATGGCATAAGGATACCAAAAATGGACTGAGGGATCAAAAAATAGGCTAAGGGCTGCAAAAATGGATTGATGAACCCAAAAATGGGTTGAGGGCACCAAAAATGGATTGAGGAATCCAAAAATGGATTGACGGACACAAAAACGGATTGAGAAACCCCAAAATTGGATGAGGGCACCAAAAATGGATTGAGGGACCAAAAAAATGGATTGAGGGACCCAAAACTGGATTGGGGAACCCAAAACTGGGCCGAGGGATCCAAAAATGGATTGAAGAAACCAAAAATGGGCTGAGGAAATGAAAAATATATTGAGGGAGCAAAAAATGGATTGAAGAACCCAAAAATGGGCCGAAGAAACGAACAATCGGCGGAGGGACCAAAAAATGAAGTAGGAACCAAAAAATGGATTGATGAATCAAAAAATGGATTGAGGAACCCAAAAATGGTTTGAGGAACCCAGAAATGTGCTGATGGACCCAAAAATAAAGTGAGGAACCCAAAAGTGCATTGAGAAACCCAAAAATTGGCTGAGGGCACCAAAAATGGTTTGAGGGACCCAAAAATGCATTGATGGACCCAAAAATGGATTGGGGAACCAAAAAAATGGATTGAGGGACCCAAAAATGTATTGAGGAACCAAAAAAAATGGATTGCGGAACCAAAAAATGGGCTGAGGGATCCAAAAATGAATTGAGGATCTCAAGAAAGTATTGAGGAACCCAAAAATGGATTGAGGGACCCAAAACTGGATTGGGGAACTCGAAAATGGGCCGAGGGACCCAAAAAAGGATTGAATAACACAAAAACTGGCTGAGGGCACCAAAAATGGTTTGAGGGACCCAAAAATGGATTGAGGGACCTAAAAATGGATTGGAGATCCAAAAATAGATTGCAGAACCAAAAAATGGGCCAAGGGATCCAAGAATGGATTGATGAACCCTAAAAAGTATTGAGGAACCCAAGAATGGATTGAGGGACCCAAAAATGGGCTGAGGGATCAAGAAATGGATTGACGGACCCAAAAATGTATTGAGGGACCCAAAGATCTATTGAGGAACACAAAAAATAGGTTGAGGGGCCCAAAAATGGATTCAGGGTCCCAAAAATGAAGTGAGGAACCAAAAAATGGGCCGAGGGACCCAAAAAAGGATCAAGGAACCCAAAAATGTTCTGAGGGACCCAAAAGAGTATTGAGGAACCCAAAAATGGATTGAGGAACCAAAAATGTGCTGAGGGACCAAAAAATGGATTGAGGGACCCAAAATGGATTTAAGAACCCCAAAATGGATAGAGGGATGCAAAAATGGCATAAGGATACAAAAAATGGACTGAGGGATCAAAAAATGGGCTAAGGGCCGCAAAAATGGATTGATGAACCCAAAAATGGGTTGAGGGGACCAAAAATGGATTGAGGAATCCAAAAATGGATTGAGGGACCCAAAAACGGATTGAGAAACCCCAAAATTGGATGAGGGCACCAAAAATGGACTGAGGGACCAAAAAATGGATTGAGGGACCCAAAACTGGATTGGGGAACCCAAAACTGGGCCGAGGGATCCAAAAATGGATTGAAGAAACCAAAAATGGGCTGAGGAAATGAAAAATATATTGAGGGAGCAAAAAATGGATTGAAGAACCCAAAAATGGGCCGAAGAAACGAACAATGGGCGGAGGGACCAAAAAATGAAGTAGGAACCAAAAAATGGATTGATGAATCAAAAAATGGATTGAGGAACCCAAAAATGGTTTGAGGAACCCAGAAATGTGCTGATGGACCCAAAAATAAAGTGAGGAACCCAAAAGTGGATTGAGAAACCCAAAAATTGGCTGAGGGCACCAAAAATGGTTTGAGGGACCCAAAAATGCATTGATGGACCCAAAAATGGATTGGGGAACCAAAAAAATGGATTGAGGGACCCAAAAATGTATTGAGGAACCAAAAAAAATGGATTGCGGAACCAAAAAATGGGCCGAGGGATCCAAAAATGAATTGAGGATCTCAAGAAAGTATTGAGGAAACCAAAAATGGATTGAGGGACCCAAAACTGCATTGGGGAACCCGAAAATGGGCCGAGGGACCCAAAAAAGGATTGAAGAACACAAAAATTGGCTGAGGGCACCAAAAATGGTTTGAGGGACCCAAAAATGGATTGAGGGACCTAAAAATGGATTGGAGATCCAAAAATAGATTGCAGAACCAAAAAATGGGCCAAGGGACCCAAGAATGGATTGAGGAACCCTAAAAAGTATTGAGGAACCCAAGAATGGATTGAGGGACCCAAAAATGGGCTGAGGGATCAAGAAATGGATTGACGGACCCAAAAATGTATTGAGGGACCCAAAGATCTATTGAGGAACACAAAAATAGGTTGAGGGGCCCAAAAATGGATTCAGGGTCCCAAAAATGAAGTGAGGAACCAAAAAATGGGCCGAGGGACCCAAAAAAGGATCAAGGAACCCAAAAATGGTCTGAGGGACCCAAAAGAGTATTGAGGAACCCAAAAATGGATTGAGGAACCAAAAATGTGCTGAGGGACGAAAAAATGGATTGAGGGACCCAAAAATGGATTTAAGAACCCCAAAATGGATAGAGGGATGCAAAAATGGCATAAGGATACAAAAAATGGACTGAGGGATCAAAAAATGGGCTAAGGGCCGCAAAAATGGATTGATGAACCCAAAAATGGGTTGAGGGGACCAAAAATGGATTGAGGAATCCAAAAATGGATTGAGGGACCCAAAAACGGATTGAGAAACCCCCAAATTGGATGAGGGCACCAAAAATGGATTGAGGGACCAAAAAAATGGATTGAGGGACCCAAAACTGGATTGGGGATCCCAAAACTCGGCCGAGGGATCCAAAAATGGATTGAAGAAACAAAAATGGGCTGAGGAAATGAAAAATATATTGAGGGAGCAAAAAATGGATTGAAGAACCCAAAAATGGGCCGAAGAAACGAACAATGGGCGGAGGGACCAAAAAATGAAGTAGGAACCAAAAAATGGATTGATGAATCAAAAAATGGATTGAGGAACCCAAAAATGGTTTGAGGAACCCAGAAATGTGCTGATGGACCCAAAAATAAAGTGAGGAACCCAAAAGTGGATTGAGAAACCCAAAAATTGGCTGAGGGCACCAAAAATGGTTTGAGGGACCCAAAAATGCATTGATGGACCCAAAAATGGATTGGGGAACCAAAAAAATGGATTGAGGGACCCAAAAATGTATTGAGGAACCAAAAAAAATGGATTGCGGAACCAAAAAATGGGCTGAGGGATCCAAAAATGAATTGAGGATCTCAAGAAAGTATTGAGGAACCCAAAAATGGATTGAGGGACCCAAAACTGGATTGGGGAACTCGAAAATGGGCCGAGGGACCCAAAAAAGGATTGAAGAACACAAAAACTGGCTGAGGGCACCAAAAATGGTTTGAGGGACCCAAAAATGGATTGAGGGACCTAAAAATGGATTGGAGATCCAAAAATAGATTGCAGAACCAAAAAATGGGCCAAGGGATCCAAGAATGGATTGATGAACCCTAAAAAGTATTGAGGAACCCAAGAATGGATTGAGGGACCCAAAAATGGGCTGAGGGATCAAGAAATGGATTGACGGACCCAAAAATGTATTGAGGGACCCAAAGATCTATTGAGGAACACAAAAATAGGTTGAGGGGCCCAAAAATGGATTCAGGGTCCCAAAAATGAAGTGAGGAACCAAAAAATGGGCCGAGGGACCCAAAAAAGGATCAAGGAACCCAAAAATGTTCTGAGGGACCCAAAAGAGTATTGAGGAACCCAAAAATGGATTGAGGAACCAAAAATGTGCTGAGGGACCAAAAAATGGATTGAGGGACCCAAAAATGGATTTAAGAACCCCAAAATGGATAGAGGGATGCAAAAATGGCATAAGGATACCAAAAATGGACTGAGGGATCAAAAAATGGGCTAAGGGCCGCAAAAATGGATTGATGAACCCAAAAATGGGTTGAGGGGACCAAAAATGGATTGAGGAATCCAAAAATGGATTGAGGGACCCAAAAACGGATTGAGAAACCCCCAAATTGGATGAGGGCACCAAAAATGGATTGAGGGACCAAAAAAATGGATTGAGGGACCCAAAACTGGATTGGGGAACCCAAAACTGGGCCGAGGGATCCAAAAATGGATTGAAGAAACCAAAAATGGGCTGAGGAAATGAAAAATATATTGAGGGAGCAAAAAATGGATTGAAGAACCCAAAAATGGGCCGAAGAAACGAACAATGGGCGGAGGGACCAAAAAATGAAGTAGGAACCAAAAAATGGATTGATGAATCAAAAAATGGATTGAGGAACCCAAAAATGGTTTGAGGAACCCAGAAATGTGCTGATGGACCCAAAAATAAAGTGAGGAAACCAAAAGTGGATTGAGAAACCCAAAAATTGGCTGAGGGCACCAAAAATGGTTTGAGGGACCCAAAAATGCATTGATGGACCCAAAAATGGATTGGGGAACCAAAAAAATGGATTGAGGGACCAAAAAATGTATTGAGGAACCAAAAAAAATGGATTGCGGAACCAAAAAATGGGCCGAGGGATCCAAAAATGAATTGAGGATCTCAAGAAAGTATTGAGGAACCCAAAAATGGATTGAGGGACCCAAAACTGGATTGGGGAACTCGAAAATGGGCCGAGGGACCCAAAAAAGGATTGAAGAACACAAAAACTGGCTGAGGGCACCAAAAATGGTTTGAGGGACCCAAAAATGGATTGAGGGACCTAAAAATGGATAGGAGATCCAAAAATAGATTGCAGAACCAAAAAATGGGCCAAGGGATCCAAGAATGGATTGATGAACCCTAAAAAGTATTGAGGAACCCAAGAATGGATTGAGGGACCCAAAAATGGGCTGAGGGATCAAGAAATGGATTGACGGACCCAAAAATGTATTGAGGGACCCAAAGATCTATTGAGGAACACAAAAATAGGTTGAGGGGCCCAAAAATGGATTCAGGGTCCCAAAAATGAAGTGAGGAACCAAAAAATGGGCCGAGGGACCCAAAAAAGGATCAAGGAACCCAAAAATGTTCTGAGGGACCCAAAAGAGTATTGAGGAACCCAAAAATGGATTGAGGAACCAAAAATGTGCTGAGGGACGAAAAAATGGATTGAGGGACCCAAAAATGGATTTAAGAACCCCAAAATGGATAGAGGGATGCAAAAATGGCATAAGGATACCAAAAATGGACTGAGGGATCAAAAAATGGGCTAAGGGCCGCAAAAATGGATTGATGAACCCAAAAATGGGTTGAGGGGACCAAAAATGGATTGAGGAATCCAAAAATGGATTGAGGGACCCAAAAACGGATTGAGAAACCCCAAAATTGGATGAGGGCACCAAAAATGGATTGAGGGACCAAAAAAATGGATTGAGGGACCCAAAACTGGATTGGGGAACCCAAAACTGGGCCGAGGGATCCAAAAATGGATTGAAGAAACCAAAAATGGGCTGAGGAAATGAAAAATATATTGAGGGAGCAAAAAATGGATTGAAGAACCCAAAAATGGGCCGAAGAAACGAACAATGGGCGGAGGGACCAAAAAATGAAGTAGGAACCAAAAAATGGATTGATGAATCAAAAAATGGATTGAGGAACCCAAAAATGTTTTGAGGAACCCAGAAATGCGCTGATGGACCCAAAAATAAAGTGAGGAACCCAAAAGTGGATTGAGAAACCCAAAAATTGGCTGAGGGCACCAAAAATGGTTTGAGGGACCCAAAAATGCATTGATGGACCCAAAAATGGATTGGGGAACCGAAAAAATGGATTGAGGGACCCAAAAATGGATTGAGGAACCAAAAAATGGATTGCGGAACCAAAACATAGGCCGAGGGATCCAAAAATGAATTGAGGATCTCAAGAAAGTATTGAGGAACCCAAAAATGGATTGAGGGACCCAAAACTGGATTGGGGAACCCGAAAATGGGCCGAGGGACCCAAAAATGGATTGAAGAACACAAAAATTGGCTGAGGGCACCAAAAATGGTTTGAGGGACCCAAAAATGGATTGAGGGACCTAAAAATGGATTGGAGATCCAAAAATAGATTGCAGAACCAAAAAATGGGCCAAGGGATCCAAGAATGGATTGATGAATCCTAAAAAGTATTGAGGAACCCAAGAATGGATTGAGGTACCCAAAAATGGGCTGAGGGATCAAGAAATGGATTGACGGACCCAAAAATGTATTGAGGGACCCAAAGATCTATTGAGGAACACAAAAATAGGTTGAGGGGCCCAGAAATGGATTCAGGGTCCCAAAAATGAAGTGAGGAACCAAAAAATGGACCGAGGAACCCAAAAAAGGATCAAGGAACCCAAAAATGGTCTGAGGGACCCAAAAGAGTATTGAGGAACCCAAAAATGGATTGAGGAACCAAAAATGTGCTGAGGGACCAAAAAATGGATTGAGGGACCCAAAAATGGATAGAGGGATGCAAAAATGGTATAAGGATACCAAAAATGGACTGAGGGATCAAAAAATGGGCTAAGGGCCGCAAAAATGGATTGATGAACCGAAAAATGGGTTGAGGGGACCAAAAATGGATTGAGGAATCCAAAAATGGATTGAGGGACTCAAAAACGGATTGAGAAACCCCCAAATTGGATGAGGGCACCAAAAATGGATTGAGGGACCAAAAAAATGGATTGAGGGACCCAAAACTGGATTGGGGAACCCAAAACTGGGCCGAGGGATCCAAAAATGGATTGAAGAAACCAAAAATGGGCTGAGGAAATGAAAAATATATTGAGGGAGCAAAAAATGGATTGAAGAACCCAAAAATGGGCCGAAGAAACGAACAATGGGCGGAGGGACCAAAAAATGAAGTAGGAACCAAAAAATGGATTGATGAATCAAAAACTGGATTGAGGAACCCAAAAATGTTTTGAGGAACCCAGAAATGCGCTGATGGACCCAAAAATAAAGTGAGGAACCCAAAAGTGGATTGAGAAACCCAAAAATTGGCTGAGGGCACCAAAAATGGTTTGAGGGACCCAAAACTGGATTGGGGAACTCGAAAATGGGCCGAGGGACCCAAAAATGGATTGAAGAACACAAAAATTGGCTGAGGGCACCAAAAATGGTTTGAGGGACCCAAAAATGGATTGAGGGACCTAAAAAGGGATTGGAGATCCAAAAATAGATTGCAGAACCAAAAAATGGGCCAAGGGATCCAAGAATGGATTGATGAATCCTAAAAAGTATTGAGGAACCCAAGAATGGATTGAGGTACCCAAAAATGGGCTGAGGGATCAAGAAATGGATTGACGGACCCAAAAATGTATTGAGGGACCCAAAGATCTATTGAGGAACACAAAAATAGTTTGAGGGGCCCAGAAATGGATTCAGGGTCCCAAAAATGAAGTGAGGAACCAAAAAATGGACCGAGGAACCCAAAAAAGGATCAAGGAACCCAAAAATGGTCTGAGGGACCCAAAAGAGTATTGAGGAACCCAAAAATGGATTGAGGAACCAAAAATGTGCTGAGGGACCAAAAAATGGATTGAGGGACCCAAAAATGGATAGAGGGATGCAAAAATGGTATAAGGATACCAAAAATGGACTGAGGGATCAAAAAATGGGCTAAGGGCCGCAAAAATGGATTGATGAACCCAAAAATGGGTTGAGGGGACCAAAAATGGATTGAGGAATCCAAAAATGGATTCAGGGACTCAAAAACGGATTGAGAAACCCCCAAATTGGATGAGGGCACCAAAAATGGATTGAGGGACCAAAAAAATGGATTGAGGGACCCAAAACTGGATTGGGGAACCCAAAACTGGGCCGAGGGATCCAAAAATGGATTGAAGAAACCAAAAATGGGCTGAGGAAATGAAAAATATATTGAGGGAGCAAAAAATGGATTGAAGAACCCAAAAATGGGCCGAAGAAACGAACAATGGGCGGAGGGACCAAAAAATGAAGTAGGAACCAAAAAATGGATTGATGAATCAAAAACTGGATTGAGGAACCCAAAAATGTTTTGAGGAACCCAGAAATGCGCTGATGGACCCAAAAATAAAGTGAGGAACCCAAAAGTGGATTGAGAAACCCAAAAATTGGCTGAGGGCACCAAAAATGGTTTGAGGGACCCAAAACTGGATTGGGGAACTCGAAAATGGGCCGAGGGACCCAAAAATGGATTGAAGAACACAAAAATTGGCTGAGGGCACCAAAAATGGTTTGAGGGACCCAAAAATGGATTGAGGGACCTAAAAATGGATTGGAGATCCAAAAATAGATTGCAGAACCAAAAAATGGGCCAAGGGATCCAAGAATGGATTGATGAATCCTAAAAAGTATTGAGGAACCCAAGAATGGATTGAGGTACCCAAAAATGGGCTGAGGGATCAAGAAATGGATTGACGGACCCAAAAATGTATTGAGGGACCCAAAGATCTATTGAGGAACACAAAAATAGGTTGAGGGGCCCAAAAATGGATTCAGGGTCCCAAAAATGAAGTGAGGAACCAAAAAATGGACCGAGGGACCCAAAAAAGGATCAAGGAACCCAAAAATGGTCTGAGGGACCCAAAAGAGTATTGAGGAACCCAAAAATGGATTGAGGAACCAAAAATGTGCTGAGGGACCAAAAAATGGATTGAGGGACCCAAAAATGGATTGAAGAACCCCAAAATGGATAGAGGGATGCAAAAATGGCATAAGGATACCAAAAATGGACTGAGGGATCAAAAAATGGGCTAAGGGCCGCAAAAATGGATTGATGAACCCAAAAATGGGTTGAGGGGACCAAAAATGGATTGAGGAATCCAAAAATGGATTGAGGGACCCAAAAACGGATTGAGAAACCCCAAAATTGGATGAGGGCACCAAAAATGGATTGAGGGACCAAAAAAATGGATTGAGGGACCCAAAACTGGATTGGGGAACCCAAAACTGGGCCGAGGGATCCAAAAATGGATTGAAGAAACCAAAAATGGGCTGAGGAAATGAAAAATATATTGAGGGAGCAAAAAATGGATTGAAGAACCCAAAAATGGGCCGAAGAAACGAAAAATGGGCGGAGGGACCAAAAAATGAAGTAGGAACCAAAAAATGGATTGATGAATCAAAAAATGGATTGAGGAACCCAAAAATGGTTTGAGGAACCCAGAAATGCGCTGATGGACCCAAAAATAAAGTGAGGAACCCAAAAGTGGATTGAGAAACCCAAAAATTGGCTGAGGGCACCAAAAATGGTCTGAGGGACCCAAAAGAGTATTGAGGAACCCAAAAATGGATTGAGGAACCAAAAATGTGCTGAGGGACCAAAAAAATGAATTGATGAATCAAAAAATGGATTGAGGAACCCAAAAATGTTTTGAGGAACCCAGAAATGCGCTGATGGACCCAAAAATAAAGTGAGGAACCGAAAAGTGGATTGAGAAACCCAAAAATTGGCTGAGGGCACCAAAATGTATTGAGGGACCCAAAACTGGATTGGGGAACCCGAAAATGGGCCGAGGGACCCAAAAATGGATTGAAGAACACAAAAATTGGCTGAGGGCACCAAAAATGGTTTGAGGGACCCAAAAATGGATTGAGGGACCTAAAAATGGATTGGAGATCCAAAAATAGATTGCAGAACCAAAAAATGGGCCAAGGGATCCAAGAATGGATTGATGAATCCTAAAAAGTATTGAGGAACCCAAGAATGGATTGAGGTACCCAAAAAATGGGCTGAGGGATCAAGAAATGGA
This sequence comes from Dromococcyx pavoninus, assembly GCA_033558185.1. Taxonomy (NCBI): domain Eukaryota; kingdom Metazoa; phylum Chordata; class Aves; order Cuculiformes; family Neomorphidae; genus Dromococcyx; species Dromococcyx pavoninus. The sequence continues at coordinate 36,189 of JAUMJL010002470.1, read as the reverse complement.
TTGACGGACCCAAAAATGTATTGAGGGACCCAAAGATCTATTGAGGAACACAAAAATAGGTTGAGGGGCCCAGAAATGGATTCAGGGTCCCAAAAATGAAGTGAGGAACCAAAAAATGGACCGAGGGACCCAAAAAAGGATCAAGGAACCCAAAAATGGTCTGAGGGACCCAAAAGAGTATTGAGGAACCCAAAAATGGATTGAGGAACCAAAAATGTGCTGAGGGAGCAAAAAATGGATTGAGGGACCCAAAAATGGATAGAGGGATGCAAAAATGGTATAAGGATACCAAAAATGGACTGAGGGATCAAAAAATGGGCTAAGGGCCGCAAAAATGGATTGATGAACCGAAAAATGGGTTGAGGGGACCAAAAATGGATTGAGGAATCCAAAAATGGATTGAGGGACTCAAAAACGGATTGAGAAACCCCCAAATTGGATGAGGGCACCAAAAATGGATTGAGGGACCAAAAAAATGGATTGAGGGACCCAAAACTGGATTGGGGAACCCAAAACTGGGCCGAGGGATCCAAAAATGGATTGAAGAAACCAAAAATGGGCTGAGGAAATGAAAAATATATTGAGGGAGCAAAAAATGGATTGAAGAACCCAAAAATGGGCCGAAGAAACGAACAATGGGCGGAGGGACCAAAAAATGAAGTAGGAACCAAAAAATGGATTGATGAATCAAAAACTGGATTGAGGAACCCAAAAATGTTTTGAGGAACCCAGAAATGCGCTGATGGACCCAAAAATAAAGTGAGGAACCCAAAAGTGGATTGAGAAACCCAAAAATTGGCTGAGGGCACCAAAAATGGATTGAGGGACCCAAAACTGGATTGGGGAACCCGAAAATGGGCCGAGGGACCCAAAAATGGATTGAAGAACACAAAAATTGGCTGAGGGCACCAAAAATGGTTTGAGGGAGCCAAAAATGGATTGAGGGACCTAAAAATGGATTGGAGATCCAAAAATAGATTGCAGAACCAAAAAATGGGCCAAGGGATCCAAGAATGGATTGATGAATCCTAAAAAGTATTGAGGAACCCAAGAATGGATTGAGGTACCCAAAAATGGGCTGAGGGATCAAGAAATGGATTGACGGACCCAAAAATGTATTGAGGGACCCAAAGATCTATTGAGGAACACAAAAATAGGTTGAGGGGCCCAGAAATGGATTCAGGGTCCCAAAAATGAAGTGAGGAACCAAAAAATGGACCGAGGGACCCAAAAAAGGATCAAGGAACCCAAAAATGGTCTGAGGGACCCAAAAGAGTATTGAGGAACCCAAAAATGGATTGAGGAACCAAAAATGTGCTGAGGGACCAAAAAATGGATTGAGGGACCCAAAAATGGATTGAAGAACCCCAAAATGGATAGAGGGATGCAAAAATGGCATAAGGATACCAAAAATGGACTGAGGGATCAAAAAATGGGCTAAGGGCCGCAAAAATGGATTGATGAACCCAAAAATGGGTTGAGGGGACCAAAAATGGATTGAGGAATCCGAAAATGGACTGAGGGACCCAAAAACGGATTGAGAAACCCCAAAATTGGATGAGGGCACCAAAAATGGATTGAGGGACCAAAAAAATGGATTGAGGGACCCAAAACTGGATTGGGGAACCCAAAACTGGGCCGAGGGATCCAAAAATGGATTGAAGAAACCAAAAATGGGCTGAGGAAATGAAAAATATATTGAGGGAGCAAAAAATGGATTGAAGAACCCAAAAATGGGCCGAAGAAACGAACAATGGGCGGAGGGACCAAAAAATGAAGTAGGAACCAAAAAATGGATTGATGAATCAAAAAATGGATTGAGGAACCCAAAAATGGTTTGAGGAACCCAGAAATGCGCTGATGGACCCAAAAATAAAGTGAGGAACCCAAAAGTGGATTGAGAAACCCAAAATTGGCTGAGGGCACCAAAAATGGTCTGAGGGACCCAAAAGAGTATTGAGGAACCCAAAAATGGATTGAGGAACCAAAAATGTGCTGCGGGACCAAAAAAATGAATTGATGAATCAAAAAATGGATTGAGGAACCCAAAAATGGTTTGAGGAACCCAGAAATGCGCTGATGGACGCAAAAATAATGTGAGGAACCCAAAAGTGGATTGAGAAACCCAAAAATTGGCTGAGGGCACCAAAAATGGATTGAGGGACCCAAAACTGGATTGGGGAACCCGAAAATGGGCCGAGGGACCCAAAAATGGATTGAAGAACACAAAAATTGGCTGAGGGCACCAAAAATGGTTTGAGGGACCCAAAAATGGATTGAGGGACCTAAAAATGGATTGGAGATCCAAAAATAGATTGCAGAACCAAAAAATGGGCCAAGGGATCCAAGAATGGATTGATGAATCCTAAAAAGTATTGAGGAACCCAAGAATGGATTGAGGTACCCAAAAATGGGCTGAGGGATCAAGAAATGGATTGACGGACCCAAAAATGTATTGAGGGACCCAAAGATCTATTGAGGAACACAAAAATAGGTTGAGGGGCCCAGAAATGGATTCAGGGTCCCAAAAATGAAGTGAGGAACCAAAAAATGGACCGAGGGACCCAAAAAAGGATCAAGGAACCCAAAAATGGTCTGACGGACCCAAAAGAGTATTGAGGAACCCAAAAATGGATTGAGGAACCAAAAATGTGCTGAGGGACCAAAAAATGGATTGAGGGACCCAAAAATGGATTGAAGAACCCCAAAATGGATAGAGGGATGCAAAAATGGCATAAGGATACCAAAAATGGACTGAGGGATCAAAAAATGGGCTAAGGCCGCAAAAATGGATTGATGAACCCAAAAATGGGTTGAGGGGACCAAAAATGGATTGAGGAATCCAAAAATGGATTGACGGACACAAAAACGGATTGAGAAACCCCAAAATTGGATGAGGGCACCAAAAATGGATTGAGGGACCAAAAAAATGGATTGAGGGACCCAAAACTGGATTGGGGAACCCAAAACTGGGCCGAGGGATCCAAAAATGGATTGAAGAAACCAAAAATGGGCTGAGGAAATGAAAAATATATTGAGGGAGCAAAAAATGGATTGAAGAAGCCAAAAATGGGCCGAAGAAACGAAAAATGGGCGGAGGGACCAAAAAATGAAGTAGGAACCAAAAAATGGATTGATGAATCAAAAAATGGATTGAGGAACCCAAAAATGGTTTGAGGAACCCAGAAATGCGCTGATGGACCCAAAAATAAAGTGAGGAACCCAAAAGTGGATTGAGAAACCCAAAAATTGGCTGAGGGCACCAAAAATGGTCTGAGGGACCCAAAAGAGTATTGAGGAACCCAAAAATGGATTGAGGAACCAAAAATGTGCTGAGGGACCAAAAAAATGAATTGATGAATCAAAAAATGGATTGAGGAACCCAAAAATGGTTTGAGGAACCCAGAAATGCGCTGATGGACCCAAAAATAATGTGAGGAACCCAAAAGTGGATTGAGAAACCCAAAAATTGGCTGAGGGCACCAAAAATGGTTTGATGGACCCAAAAATGCATTGAGGGACCCAAAAATGGATTGGGGAACCAAAAAAATGGATTGAGGGACCCAAAAATGGATTGAGGAACCAAAAACTGTATTGCGGAAACAAAAAATGGGCCGAGGGATCCAAAAATGAATTGAGGATCTCAAGAAAGTATTGAGGAACCCAAAAATTGATTGAGGGACCCAAAACTGGATTGGGGAACCCGAAAATGGGCCGAGGGACCCAAAAAAGGATTGAAGAACACAAAAACTGGCTGAGGGCACCAAAAATGGTTTGAGGGACCGAAAAATGGATTGAGGGACCTAAAAATGGATTTGAGATCCAAAAATAGATTGCAGAACCAAAAAATGGGCCAAGGGATCCAAGAATGGATTGAGGAACCCTAAAAAGTATTGAGGAACCCAAGAATGGATTGAGGGACCCAAAAATGGGCTGAGGGATCAAGAAATGGATTGACGGACCCAAAAATGTATTGAGGGACCCAAAGATCTTTTGAGGAACACAAAAATAGGTTGAGGGGCCCAAAAATGGATTCAGGGTCCCAAAAATGAAGTGAGGAACCAAAAAATGGGCCGAGGAACCCAAAAATGGTCTGAGGGACCCAAAAGAGTATTGAGGAACCCAAAAATGGATTGAGGAACCAAAAATGTGTTAAGGGACCAAAAAATGGATTGAGGGACCCAAAAATGAATGGAAGAACCCCAAAATGGATAGAGGGATGCAAAAATGGCATAAGGATACCAAAAATGGACTGAGGGATCAAAAAATGGTCTAAGAACCGCAAAAATGGATTGATGAACCCAAAAATGGGTTGAGGGGACCAAAAATGGATTGAGGAATCCAAAAATGGATGGAGGGACCCAAAAACGGATTGAGAAACCCCAAAATTGGATGAAGGCACCAAAAATGGATTGAAGGACCAAAAAAATGGATTGAGGGACCCAAAACTGGATTGGGGAACCCAAAACTGGGCCGAGGGATCCAAAAATGGATTGAAGAAACCAAAAATGGGCTGAGGAAATGAAAAATATATTGAGGGAGCAAAAAATGGATTGAAGAACCCAAAAATGGGCCGAAGAAACAAAAAATGGGCGGAGGGACCAAAAAATGAAGTAGGAACCAAAAAATGGATTGATGAATCAAAAAATGGATTGAGGAACCCAAAAATGGTTTGAGGAACCCAGAAATGCGCTGATGGACCCAAAAATAAAGTGAGGAACCCAAAAGTGGATTGAGAAACCCAAAAATTGGCTGAGGGCACCAAAAATGGTTTGAGGGACCCAAAAAAGCTTTGAGGGACCCAAAAATGGATTGGGGAACCAAAAAAATGGATTGAGGGACCCAAAAATGGATTGAGGAACCAAAAAATGGATTGCGGAACCAAAAAATGGGCCGAGGGATCCAAAAATGAATTGAGGATCTCAAGAAAGTATTGAGGAACCCAAAAATGGATTGAGGGACCCAAAACTGGATTGGGGAACCCGAAAATGGGCCGAGGGACCCAAAAAAGGATTGAAGAACACAAAAATTGGCTGAGGGCACCAAAAATGGTTTGAGGGACCGAAAAATGGATTGAGGGACCTAAAAATGGATTGGAGATCCAAAAATAGATTGCAGAACCAAAAAATGGGCCAAGGGATCCAAGAATGGATTGAGGAACCCTAAAAAGTATTGAGGAACCCAAGAATGGATTGAGGGACCCAAAAATGGGCTGAGGGATCAAGAAATGGATTGACGGACCCAAAAATGTATTGAGGGACCCAAAGATCTTTTGAGGAACACAAAAATAGGTTGAGGGGCCCAAAAATGGATTCAGGTTCCCAAAAATGAAGTGAGGAACCAAAAAATGGTCCGAGGAACCCAAAAATGGATCAAGGAACCCAAAAATGGTCTGAGGGACCCAAAAGAGTATTGAGGAACCCAAAAATGGATTGAGGAACCAAAAATGTGTTAAGGGACCAAAAAATGGATTGAGGGACCCAAAAATGGATTTAAGAACCCCAAAATGGATAGAGGGATGCAAAAATGGCATAAGGATACCAAAAATGGACTGAGGGATCAAAAAATGGGCTAAGGGCCGCAAAAATGGATTGATGAACCCAAAAATGGGTTGAGGGGACCAAAAATGGATTGAGGAATCCAAAAATGGATTGAGGGACCCAAAAACGGATTGAGAAACCCCAAAATTGGATGAGGGCACCAAAAATGGATTGAGGGACCAAAAAAATGGATTGAGGGACCTAAAACTGGATTGGGGAACCCAAAACTGGGCCGAGGGATCCAAAAATGGATTGAAGAAACCAAAAATGGGCTGAGGAAATGAAAAATATATTGAGGGAGCAAAAAATGGATTGAAGAACCCAAAAACGGGCCGAAGAAACGAAAAATGGGCGGAGGGACCAAAAAATGAAGTAGGAACCAAAAAATGGATTGCTGAATCAAAAAATGGATTGAGGAACCCAAAAATGGTTTGAGGAACCCAGAAATGCGCTGATGGACCCAAAAATAAAGTGAGGAACCCAAAAGTGGATTGAGAAACCCAAAAATTGGCTGAGGGGACCAAAAATGGTTTGAGGGACAAAAAATGCATTGATGGACCCAAAAATGGATTGGGGAACCGAAAAAATGGATTGAGGGACCCAAAAATGGATTGAGGAACCAAAAAATGGATTGCGGAACCAAAAAATTGGCCGAGGGATTCAAAAATGAATTGAGGATCTCAAGAAAGTATTGAGGAACCCAAAAATGGATTGAGGGACCCAAAACGGGATTGGGGAACCCGAAAATGGGCCGAGGGACCCAAAAAAGGATTGAAGAACACAAAAATTGGCTGAAAGCACCAAAAATGGTTTGAGGGACCGAAAAATGGATTGAGGGACCTAAAAATGGATTGGAGATCCAAAAATAGATTGCAGAACCAAAAAATGGGCCAAGGGATCCAAGAATGGATTGAGGAACCCTAAAAAGTATTGAGGAACCCAAGAATGGATTGAGGGACCCAAAAATGGGCTGAGGGATCAAGAAATGGATTGACGGACCCAAAAATGTATTGAGGGACCCAAAGATCTATTGAGGAACACAAAAATAGGTTGAGGGGCCCAAAAATGGATTCAGGGTCCCAAAAATAAAGTGAGGAACCAAAAAATGGGCTGAGGGACCCAAAAAAGGATGAAGGAACCCAAAAATGGTCTGAGGGACTCAAAAGAGTATTGAGGAACCCAAAAATGGATTGAGGAACCAAAAATGTGCTGAGGGACCAAAAAATGGATTGAGGGACCCAAAAATGGATTGAAGAACCCCAAAATGGATAGAGGGATGCAAAAATGGCATAAGGATACCAAAAATGGACTGAGGGATCAAAAAATGGGTTAAGGGCCGCAAAAATGGATTGATGAACCCAAAAATGGGTTGAGGGGACCAAAAATGGATTGAGGAATCCAAAAATGGATTGAGGGACCCAAAAACGGATTGAGAAACCCCCAAATTGGATGAGGGCACCAAAAATGGATTGAGGGACCAAAAAAATGGATTGAGGGACCCAAAAATGGATTGAGGAACGAAAAAATGGATTGCGGAAACAAAAAATGGATTGCGGAAACAAAAAATGGGCCGAGGGATCCAAAAATGAATTGAGGATCTCAAGAAAGTATTGAGGAAACCAAAAATGGATTGAGGGACCCAAAACTGCATTGGGGAACCCGAAAATGGGCCGAGGGATCCAAAAATGGATTGAAGAACACAAAAACTGGCTGAGGGCACCAAAAATGGTTTGAGGGACCCAAAAATGGATTGAGGGACCTAAAAATGGATTGGAGATCCAAAAATAGATTGCAGAACCAAAAAATGGGCCAAGGGATCCAAGAATGGATTGAGGAACCCTAAAAAGTATTGAGGAACCCAAGAATGGATTGAGGGACGCAAAAATGGGCTGAGGGATCAAGAAATGGATTGACGGACCCAAAAATGTATTGAGGGACCCAAAGATCTTTTGAGGAACACAAAAATAGGTTGAGGGGCCCAAAAATGGATTCAGGGTCCCAAAAATGAAGTGAGGAACCAAAAAATGGGCCGAGGGACCCAAAAAAGGATCAAGGAACCCAAAAATGTTCTGAGGGACCCAAAAGAGTATTGAGGAACCCAAAAATGGATTGAGGAACCAAAAATGTGCTGAGGGACCAAAAAATGGATTGAGGGACCCAAAAATGGATCGAAGAACCCCAAAATGGATAGAGGGATGCAAAAATGGCATAAGGATACCAAAAATGGACTGAGGGATCAAAAAATGGTCTAAGGGCCACAAAAATGGATTGATGAACCCAAAAATGGGTTGAGGGGACCAAAAATGGATTGAGGAATCCAAGAATGGATTGAGGGACCCAAAAACGGATTGAGAAACCCCCAAATTGGATGAGGGCACCAAAAATGGATTGAGGGACCAAAAAAATGGATTGAGGGACCCAAAACTGGATTGGGGAACCCAAAACTGGGCCGAGGGATCCAAAAATGGATTGAAGAAACCAAAAATGGGCTGAGGAAATGAAAAATATATTGAGGGAGCAAAAAATGGATTGAAGAACCCAAAAACGGGCCGAAGAAACGAAAAATGGGCGGAGGGACCAAAAAATGAAGTAGGAACCAAAAAATGGATTGCTGAATCAAAAAATGGATTGAGGAACCCAAAAATGGTTTGAGGAACCCAGAAATGCGCTGATGGACCCAAAAATAAAGTGAGGAACCCAAAAGTGGATTGAGAAACCCAAAAATTGGCTGAGGGCACCAAAAATGGTTTGAGGGACCCAAGAATGCATTGAGGGACCCAAAAATGGATTGGGGAACCAAAAAAATGGATTGAGGGACCCAAAAATGGATTGAGGAACCAAAAAATGGATTGCGGAACCAAAAAATGGGCCGAGGGATTCAAAAATGAATTGAGGATCTCAAGAAAGTATTGAGGAACCCAAAAATGGATTGAGGGACCCAAAACTGGATTGGGGAACCCGAAAATGGGCCGAGGGACCCAAAAATGGATTGAAGAACACAAAAATTGGCTGAGGGCACCAAAAATGGTTTGAGGGACCCAAAAATGGATTGAGGGACCTAAAAATGGATTGGAGATCCAAAAATAGATTGCAGAACCAAAAAATGGGCCAAGGGATCCAAGAATGGATTGAGGAACCCTAAAAAGTATTGAGGAAACCAAGAATGGATTGAGGGACCCAAAAATGGGCTGAGGGATCAAGAAATGGATTGACGGACCCAAAAATGTATTGAGGGACCCAAAGATCTATTCAGGAACACAAAAATAGGTTGAGGGGCCCAAAAATGGATTCAGGGTCCCAAAAATGAAGTGAGGAACCAAAAAATGGGCCGAGGGACCCAAAAAAGGATCAAGGAACCCAAAAATGTTCTGAGGGACCCAAAAGAGTATTGAGGAACCCAAAAATGGATTGAGGAACCAAAAATGTGCTGAGGGACCAAAAAATGGATTGAGGGACCCAAAAATGGATCGAAGAACCCCAAAATGGATAGAGGGATGCAAAAATGGCATAAGGATACCAAAAATGGACTGAGGGATCAAAAAATGGTCTAAGGGCCACAAAAATGGATTGATGAACCCAAAAATGGGTTGAGGGGACCAAAAATGGATTGAGGAATCCAAAAATGGATTGAGGGACCCAAAAACGGATTGAGAAACCCCCAAATTGGATGAGGGCACCAAAAATGGATTGAGGGACCAAAAAAATGGATTGAGGGACCCAAAACTGGATTGGGGAACCCAAAACTGGGCCGAGGGATCCAAAAATGGATTGAAGAAACCAAAAATGGGCTGAGGAAATGAAAAATATATTGAGGGAGCAAAAAATGGATTGAAGAACCCAAAAATGGGCCGAAGAAACGAACAATGGGCGGAGGGACCAAAAAATGAAGTAGGAACCAAAAAATGGATTGCTGAATCAAAAAATGGATTGAGGAACCCAAAAATGGTTTGAGGAACCCAGAAATGCGCTGATGGACCCAAAAATAAAGTGAGGAACCCAAAAGTGGATTGAGAAACCCAAAAATTGGCTGAGGGCACCAAAAATGGTTTGAGGGACCCAAAAATGCATTGATGGACCCAAAAATGGATTGGGGAACCGAAAAAATGGATTGAGGGACCCAAAAATGGATTGAGGAACCAAAAAATGGATTGCGGAACCAAAAAATGGGCCGAGGGATCCAAAAATGAATTGAGGATCTCAAGAAAGTATTGAGGAACCCAAAAATGGATTGAGGGACCCAAAACTGGATTGGGGAACCCGAAAATGGGCCGAGGGACCCAAAAAAGGATTGAAGAACACAAAAACTGGCTGAGGGCACCAAAAATGGTTTGAGGGACCCAAAAATGGATTGAGGGACCTAAAAATGGATTGGAGATCCAAAAATAGATTGCAGAACCAAAAAATGGGCCAAGGGATCCAAGAATGGATTGAGGAACCCTAAAAAGTATTGAGGAACCCAAGAATGGATTGAGGGACCCAAAAATGGGCTGAGGGATCAAGAAATGGATTGACGGACCCAAAAATGTATTGAGGGACCCAAAGATCTATTGAGGAACACAAAAATAGGTTGAGGGGCCCAAAAATGGATTCAGGGTCCCAAAAATGAAGTGTGGAACCAAAAAATGGACCGAGGGAACCAAAAAAGGATCAAGGAACCCAAAAATGTTCTGAGGGACCCAAAAGAGTATTGAGGAACCCAAAAATGGATTGAGGAACCAAAAATGTGCTGAGGGACCAAAAAATGGATTGAGGGACCCAAAAATGGATCGAAGAACCCCAAAATGGATAGAGGGATGCAAAAATGGCATAAGGATACCAAAAATGGACTGAGGGATCAAAAAATTGGGCTAAGGGCCGCAAAAATGGATTGATGAACCCAAAAATAGGTTGAGGGGACCAAAAATGGATTGAGGAATCCAAGAATGGATTGAGGGACCCAAAAACGGATTGAGAAACCCCAAAATTGGATGAGGGCACCAAAAATGGATTGAGGGACCAAAGAAATGGATTGAGGGACCCAAAACTGGATTGGGGAACCCAAAACTGGGCCGAGGGATCCAAAAATGGATTGAAGAACCCAAAAATGGGCCGAAGAAACGAACAATGGGCGGAGGGACCAAAAAATGAAGTAGGAACCAAAAAATGGATTGCTGAATCAAAAAATGGATTGAGGAACCCAAAAATGGTTTGAGGAACCCAGAAATGCGCTGATGGACCCAAAAATAAAGTGAGGAACCCAAAAGTGGATTGAGAAACCCAAAAATTGGCTGAGGGCACCAAAAATGGTTTGAGGGACCCAAAAATGCATTGATGAACCCAAAAATGGATTGGGGAACCAAAAAAATGGATTGAGGGACCCAAAAATGTATTGAGGAAGCAAAAAAAATGATTGCGGAACCAAAAAATGGGCCGAGGGATCCAAAAATGAATTGAGGATCTCAAGAAAGTATTGAGGAACCCAAAAATGGATTGAGGGACCCAAAACTGGATTGGGGAACTCGAAAATGGGCCGAGGACCCAAAAAAGGATTGAAGAACACAAAAAGGCTGAGGGCACCAAAAATGGTTTGAGGGACCCAAAAATGGATTGAGGGACCTAAAAATGGATTGGAGATCCAAAAATAGATTGCAGAACCAAAAAATGGGCCAAGGGATCCAAGAATGGATTGAGGAACCCTAAAAAGTATTGAGGAACCCAAGAATGGATTGAGGGACCCAAAAATGGGCTGAGGGATCAAGAAATGGATTGACGGACCCAAAAATGTATTGAGGGACCCAAAGATCTATTGAGGAACACAAAAATAGGTTGAGGGGCCCAAAAATGGATTCAGGGTCCCAAAAATGAAGTGTGGAACCAAAAAATGGACCGAGGGAACCAAAAAGGATCAAGGAACCCAAAAATGTTCTGAGGGACCCAAAAGAGTATTGAGGAACCCAAAAATGGATTGAGGAACCAAAAATGTGCTGAGGGACCAAAAAATGGATTGAGGGACCCAAAAATGGATCGAAGAACCCCAAAATGGATAGAGGGATGCAAAAATGGCATAAGGATACCAAAAATGGACTGAGGGATCAAAAAATTGGGCTAAGGGGCCGCAAAAATGGATTGATGAACCCAAAAATAGGTTGAGGGGACCAAAAATGGATTGAGGAATCCAAGAATGGATTGAGGGACCCAAAAACGGATTGAGAAACCCCAAAATTGGATGAGGGCACCAAAATGGATTGAGGGACCAAAGAAATGGATTGAGGGACCCAAAACTGGATTGGGGAACCCAAAACTGGGCCGAGGGGTCCAAAAATGGATTGAAGAAACCAAAAATGGATTGAGGAACCAAAAAATGGATTTCGGAACCAAAAAATGGGCCGAGGGATCCAAAAATGAATTGAGGATCTCAAGAAAGTATTGAGGAACCCAAAAATGGATTGAGGGACCCAAAACTGGATTGGGGAACCCGAAAGTGGGCCGAGGGACCCAAAAAAGGATTGAAGAACACAAAAATTGGCTGAGGGCACCAAAAATGGTTTTGAGGGACCCAAAAATGGATTGAAAGACCTAAAATGGATTGGAGATCCAAAAATAGATTGCAGAACCAAAAAATGGGCCAAGGGATCCAAGAATGGATTGAGGAACCCTAAAAAGTATTGAGGAACCCAAGAATGGATTGAGGGACCCAAAAATGGGCTGAGGGATCAAGAAATGGATTGACGGACCCAAAAATGAATTGAGGGACCCAAAGATATATTGAGGAACACAAAAATAGTTTGAGGGGCCCAAAATGGATTCAGGGTCCCAAAAATGAAGTGAGGAACCAAAAAATGGGCCGAGGAACCCAAAAATGGATCAAGGAACCCAAAAATGGTCTGAGGGACCCAAAAGAGTATTGAGGAACCCAAAAATGGATTGAGGAACCAAAAATGTGCTGAGGGACCAAAAAATGGATTGAGGGACCCAAAAATGGATTGAAGAACCCCAAAATGGATAGAGGGATGCAAAAATGGCATAAGGATACCAAAAATGGACTGAGGGATCAAAAAATGGTCTAAGGGCCGCAAAAATGGATTGATGAACCCAAAAATGCGTTGAGGGGACCAAAAATGGATTGAGGAATCCAAAAATGGATTGAGGGACCCAAAAACGGATTGAGAAAACCCAAAATTGGATGAGGGCACCAAAAATGGATCGAGGGACCAAAAAAATGGATTGAGGGACCCAAAACTGGATTGGGGAACCCAAAACTGAGCCGAGGGATCCAAAAATGGATTGAAGACACCAAAAATGGGCTGAGGAAATGAAAAATATATTGAGGGAGCAAAAACTGGATTGAAGAACCCAAAAATGGGCCGAAGAAACGAAAAAAGGGCGGAGGGATCAAAAAATGAAGTAGGAACCAAAAAATGGATTGCTGAATCAAAAAATGGATTGAGGAACCCAAAAAAGGTTTGAGGAACCCAGAAATGCGCTGATGGACCCAAAAATAAAGTGAGGAACCCAAAAGTGGATTGAGAAACCCAAAAATTGGCTGAGGGCACCAAAAATGGTTTGAGGAACCCAAAAATGGATTGAGGGACCCAAAACTGGATTGGGGAACCCGAAAATGGGCCGAGGGACCCAAAAAAGGATTGAAGAACACAAAAATTGGCTGAGGGCACCAAAAATGGTTTGAGGGACCCAAAAATGGATTGAGGGACCTAAAAATGGATTGGAGATCCAAAAATAGATTGCAGAACCAAAAAATGGCCCAAGGGATCCAAGAATGGATTGAGGAACCCTAAAAAGTATTGAGGAACCCAAGAATGGATTGAGGGACCCAAAAATGGGCTGAGGGATCAAGAAATGGATTGACGGACCCAAAAATGTATTGAGGGACCCAAAGATCTATTGAGGAACACAAAAATAGGTTGAGGAGCCCAAAAATGGATTCAGGGTCCCAAAAATGAAGTGAGGAACCAAAAAATGGGCCGAGGGACCCAAAAAAGGATCAAGGAACCCAAAAATGGTCTGAGGGACCCAAAAGAGTATTGAGGAACCCAAAAATGGATTGAGGAACCAAAAATGTGCTGAGGGACCAAAAAATGGATTGAGGGACCCAAAAATGGATCGAAGAACCCCAAAATGGATAGAGGGATGCAAAAATGGCATAAGGATACCAAAAATGGACTGAGGGATCAAAAAATGGGCTAAGGGCCGCAAAAATGGATTGATGAACCCAAAAATGGGTTGAGGGGACCAAAAATGGATTGAGGAATCCAAAAATGGATTGAGGGACCCAAAAACGGATTGAGAAACCCCCAAATTGGATGAGGGCACCAAAAATGGATTGAGGGACCAAAAAAAATGGATTGAGGGACCCAAAACTGGATTGGGGAACCCAAAACTGAGCCGAGGGATCCAAAAATGGATTGAAGACACCAAAAATGGGCTGAGGAAATGAAAAATATATTGAGGGAGCAAAAAATGGATTGAAGAACCCAAAAATGGGCCGAAGAAACAAAAAATGGGCGGAGGGACCAAAAAATGAAGTAGGAACCAAAAAATGGATTGCTGAATCAAAAAATGGATTGAGGGACCCAAAAATGGATTGAGGGACCTAAAAATGGATTGGAGATCCAAAAATAGATTGCAGAACCAAAAAATGGGCCAAGGGATCCAAGAATGGATTGAGGAACCCTAAAAAGTATTGAGGAACCCAAGAATGGATTGAGGGACCCAAAAATGGGCTGAGGGACCAAAAAATGGATTGAGGGACCCAAAAGAGTATTGAGGAACCCAAAAATGGATTGAGGAACCAAAAATGTGCTGAGGGACCAAAAAATGGATTGAGGGACCCAAAAATGGATTGAAGAACCCCAAAATGGATAGAGGGATGCAAAAACGGCATAAGGATACTAAAAATGGACTGAGGGATCAAAAAATGGGCTAAGGGCCGCAAAAATGGATTGATGAACCCAAAAATGGGTTGAGGGGACCAAAAATGGATTGAGGAATCCAAAAATGGATTGAGGGACCCAAAAACGGATTGAGAAACCCCAAAATTGGATGAGGGCACCAAAAATGGATTGAGGGACCAAAAAAATGGATTGAGGGACCCAAAACTGGATTGGGGAACCCAAAACTGGGCCGAGGGGTCCAAAAATGGATTGAAGAAACCAAAAATGGATTGAGGAACCAAAAAATGGATTGCGGAACCAAAAAATGGGCCGAGGGATCCAAAAATGAATTGAGGATCTCAAGAAAGTATTGAGGAACCCAAAAATGGATTGAGGGACCCAAAACTGGATTGGGGAAACCGAAAGTGGGCCGAGGGACCCAAAAAAGGATTGAAGAACACAAAAATTGGCTGAGGGCACGAAAAATGGTTTGAGGGACCCAAAAATGGATTGAAAGACCTAAAAATGGATTGGAGATCCAAAAATAGATTGCAGAACCAAAAAATGGGCCAAGGGATCCAAGAATGGATTGAGGAACCCTAAAAAGTATTGAGGAACCCAAGAATGGATTGAGGGACCCAAAAATGGGCTGAGGGATCAAGAAATGGATTGACGGACCCAAAAATGTATTGAGGGACCCAAAGATCTATTGAGGAACACAAAAATAGGTTGAGGGGCCCAAAAATGGATTCAGGGTCCCAAAAATGAAGTGTGGAACCAAAAAATGGACCGAGGGAACCAAAAAAGGATCAAGGAACCCAAAAATGTTCTGAGGGACCCAAAAGAGTATTGAGGAACCCAAAAATGGATTGAGGAACCAAAAATGTGCTGAGGGACCAAAAAATGGATTGAGGGACCCAAAAATGGATCGAAGAACCCCAAAATGGATAGAGGGATGCAAAAATGGCATAAGGATACCAAAAATGGACTGAGGGATCAAAAAATTGGGCTAAGGGCCGCAAAAATGGATTGATGAACCCAAAAATAGGTTGAGGGGACCAAAAATGGATTGAGGAATCCAAGAATGGATTGAGGGACCCAAAAACGGATTGAGAAACCCCAAAATTGGATGAGGGCACCAAAAATGGATTGAGGGACCAAAGAAATGGATTGAGGGACCCAAAACTGGATTGGGGAACCCAAAACTGGGCCGAGGGATCCAAAAATGGATTGAAGAACCCAAAAATGGGCCGAAGAAACGAACAATGGGCGGAGGGACCAAAAAATGAAGTAGGAACCAAAAAATGGATTGCTGAATCAAAAAATGGATTGAGGAACCCAAAAATGGTTTGAGGAACCCAGAAATGCGCTGATGGACCCAAAAATAAAGTGAGGAACCCAAAAGTGGATTGAGAAACCCAAAAATTGGCTGAGGGCACCAAAAATGGTTTGAGGGACCCAAAAATGCATTGATGAACCCAAAAATGGATTGGGGAACCAAAAAAATGGATTGAGGGACCCAAAAATGTATTGAGGAAGCAAAAAAAATGATTGCGGAACCAAAAAATGGGCCGAGGGATCCAAAAATGAATTGAGGATCTCAAGAAAGTATTGAGGAACCCAAAAATGGATTGAGGGACCCAAAACTGGATTGGGGAACTCGAAAATGGGCCGAGGGACCCAAAAAAGGATTGAAGAACACAAAAACTGGCTGAGGGCACCAAAAATGGTTTGAGGGACCCAAAAATGGATTGAGGGACCTAAAAATGGATTGGAGATCCAAAAATAGATTGCAGAACCAAAAAATGGGCCAAGGGATCCAAGAATGGATTGAGGAACCCTAAAAAGTATTGAGGAACCCAAGAATGGATTGAGGGACCCAAAAATGGGCTGAGGGATCAAGAAATGGATTGACGGACCCAAAAATGTATTGAGGGACCCAAAGATCTATTGAGGAACACAAAAATAGGTTGAGGGGCCCAAAAATGGATTCAGGGTCCCAAAAATGAAGTGTGGAACCAAAAAATGGACCGAGGGAACCAAAAAAGGATCAAGGAACCCAAAAATGTTCTGAGGGACCCAAAAGAGTATTGAGGAACCCAAAAATGGATTGAGGAACCAAAAATGTGCTGAGGGACCAAAAAATGGATTGAGGGACCCAAAAATGGATCGAAGAACCCCAAAATGGATAGAGGGATGCAAAAATGGCATAAGGATACCAAAAATGGACTGAGGGATCAAAAAATTGGGCTAAGGGCCGCAAAAATGGATTGATGAACCCAAAAATAGGTTGAGGGGACCAAAAATGGATTGAGGAATCCAAGAATGGATTGAGGGACCCAAAAACGGATTGAGAAACCCCAAAATTGGATGAGGGCACCAAAAATGGATTGAGGGACCAAAGAAATGGATTGAGGGACCCAAAACTGGATTGGGGAACCCAAAACTGGGCCGAGGGGTCCAAAAATGGATTGAAGAAACCAAAAATGGATTGAGGAACCAAAAAATGGATTTCGGAACCAAAAAATGGGCCGAGGGATCCAAAAATGAATTGAGGATCTCAAGAAAGTATTGAGGAACCCAAAAATGGATTGAGGGACCCAAAACTGGATTGGGGAACCCGAAAGTGGGCCGAGGGACCCAAAAAAGGATTGAAGAACACAAAAATTGGCTGAGGGCACCAAAAATGGTTTGAGGGACCCAAAAATGGATTGAAAGACCTAAAAATGGATTGGAGATCCAAAAATAGATTGCAGAACCAAAAAATGGGCCAAGGGATCCAAGAATGGATTGAGGAACCCTAAAAAGTATTGAGGAACCCAAGAATGGATTGAGGGACCCAAAAATGGGCTGAGGGATCAAGAAATGGATTGACGGACCCAAAAATGAATTGAGGGACCCAAAGATATATTGAGGAACACAAAAATAGTTTGAGGGGCCCAAAATGGATTCAGGGTCCCAAAAATGAAGTGAGGAACCAAAAAAT
Organism: Dromococcyx pavoninus; assembly: GCA_033558185.1. NCBI lineage: Eukaryota > Metazoa > Chordata > Aves > Cuculiformes > Neomorphidae > Dromococcyx > Dromococcyx pavoninus. The sequence continues at coordinate 18,793 of JAUMJL010002470.1, read as the reverse complement.
GGGCCGAGGAACCCAAAAATGGATCAAGGAACCCAAAAATGGTCTGAGGGACCCAAAAGAGTATTGAGGAACCCAAAAATGGATTGAGGAACCAAAAATGTGCTGAGGGACCAAAAAATGGATTGAGGGACCCAAAAATGGATTGAAGAACCCCAAAATGGATAGAGGGATGCAAAAATGGCATAAGGATACCAAAAATGGACTGAGGGATCAAAAAATGGTCTAAGGGCCGCAAAAATGGATTGATGAACCCAAAAATGCGTTGAGGGGACCAAAAATGGATTGAGGAATCCAAAAATGGATTGAGGGACCCAAAAACGGATTGAGAAAACCCAAAATTGGATGAGGGCACCAAAAATGGATCGAGGGACCAAAAAAATGGATTGAGGGACCCAAAACTGGATTGGGGAACCCAAAACTGAGCCGAGGGATCCAAAAATGGATTGAAGACACCAAAAATGGGCTGAGGAAATGAAAAATATATTGAGGGAGCAAAAACTGGATTGAAGAACCCAAAAATGGGCCGAAGAAACGAAAAAAGGGCGGAGGGATCAAAAAATGAAGTAGGAACCAAAAAATGGATTGCTGAATCAAAAAATGGATTGAGGAACCCAAAAAAGGTTTGAGGAACCCAGAAATGCGCTGATGGACCCAAAAATAAAGTGAGGAACCCAAAAGTGGATTGAGAAACCCAAAAATTGGCTGAGGGCACCAAAAATGGTTTGAGGAACCCAAAAATGGATTGAGGGACCCAAAACTGGATTGGGGAACCCGAAAATGGGCCGAGGGACCCAAAAAAGGATTGAAGAACACAAAAATTGGCTGAGGGCACCAAAAATGGTTTGAGGGACCCAAAAATGGATTGAGGGACCTAAAAATGGATTGGAGATCCAAAAATAGATTGCAGAACCAAAAAATGGCCCAAGGGATCCAAGAATGGATTGAGGAACCCTAAAAAGTATTGAGGAACCCAAGAATGGATTGAGGGACCCAAAAATGGGCTGAGGGATCAAGAAATGGATTGACGGACCCAAAAATGTATTGAGGGACCCAAAGATCTATTGAGGAACACAAAAATAGGTTGAGGAGCCCAAAAATGGATTCAGGGTCCCAAAAATGAAGTGAGGAACCAAAAAATGGGCCGAGGGACCCAAAAAAGGATCAAGGAACCCAAAAATGGTCTGAGGGACCCAAAAGAGTATTGAGGAACCCAAAAATGGATTGAGGAACCAAAAATGTGCTGAGGGACCAAAAAATGGATTGAGGGACCCAAAAATGGATCGAAGAACCCCAAAATGGATAGAGGGATGCAAAAATGGCATAAGGATACCAAAAATGGACTGAGGGATCAAAAAATGGGCTAAGGGCCGCAAAAATGGATTGATGAACCCAAAAATGGGTTGAGGGGACCAAAAATGGATTGAGGAATCCAAAAATGGATTGAGGGACCCAAAAACGGATTGAGAAACCCCCAAATTGGATGAGGGCACCAAAAATGGATTGAGGGACCAAAAAAAATGGATTGAGGGACCCAAAACTGGATTGGGGAACCCAAAACTGAGCCGAGGGATCCAAAAATGGATTGAAGACACCAAAAATGGGCTGAGGAAATGAAAAATATATTGAGGGAGCAAAAAATGGATTGAAGAACCCAAAAATGGGCCGAAGAAACAAAAAATGGGCGGAGGGACCAAAAAATGAAGTAGGAACCAAAAAATGGATTGCTGAATCAAAAAATGGATTGAGGGACCCAAAAATGGATTGAGGGACCTAAAAATGGATTGGAGATCCAAAAATAGATTGCAGAACCAAAAAATGGGCCAAGGGATCCAAGAATGGATTGAGGAACCCTAAAAAGTATTGAGGAACCCAAGAATGGATTGAGGGACCCAAAAATGGGCTGAGGGACCAAAAAATGGATTGAGGGACCCAAAAGAGTATTGAGGAACCCAAAAATGGATTGAGGAACCAAAAATGTGCTGAGGGACCAAAAAATGGATTGAGGGACCCAAAAATGGATTGAAGAACCCCAAAATGGATAGAGGGATGCAAAAACGGCATAAGGATACTAAAAATGGACTGAGGGATCAAAAAATGGGCTAAGGGCCGCAAAAATGGATTGATGAACCCAAAAATGGGTTGAGGGGACCAAAAATGGATTGAGGAATCCAAAAATGGATTGAGGGACCCAAAAACGGATTGAGAAACCCCAAAATTGGATGAGGGCACCAAAAATGGATTGAGGGACCAAAAAAATGGATTGAGGGACCCAAAACTGGATTGGGGAACCCAAAACTGGGCCGAGGGGTCCAAAAATGGATTGAAGAAACCAAAAATGGATTGAGGAACCAAAAAATGGATTGCGGAACCAAAAAATGGGCCGAGGGATCCAAAAATGAATTGAGGATCTCAAGAAAGTATTGAGGAACCCAAAAATGGATTGAGGGACCCAAAACTGGATTGGGGAAACCGAAAGTGGGCCGAGGGACCCAAAAAAGGATTGAAGAACACAAAAATTGGCTGAGGGCACGAAAAATGGTTTGAGGGACCCAAAAATGGATTGAAAGACCTAAAAATGGATTGGAGATCCAAAAATAGATTGCAGAACCAAAAAATGGGCCAAGGGATCCAAGAATGGATTGAGGAACCCTAAAAAGTATTGAGGAACCCAAGAATGGATTGAGGGACCCAAAAATGGGCTGAGGGATCAAGAAATGGATTGACGGACCCAAAAATGTATTGAGGGACCCAAAGATCTATTGAGGAACACAAAAATAGGTTGAGGGGCCCAAAATGGATTCAGGGTCCCAAAAATGAAGTGAGGAACCAAAAAATGGGCCGAGGAACCCAAAAATGGATCAAGGAACCCAAAAATGGTCTGAGGGACCCAAAAGAGTATTGAGGAACCCAAAAATGGATTGAGGAACCAAAAATGTGCTGAGAGACCAAAAAATGGATTGAGGGACCCAAAAATGGATTGAAGAACCCCAAAATGGATAGAGGGATGCAAAAATGGCATAAGGATACCAAAAATGGACTGAGGGATCAAAAAATGGGCCAAGGGCCGCAAAAATGGATTGATGAACCCAAAAATGCGTTGAGGGGACCAAAAATGGATTGAGGAATCCAAAAATGGATTGAGGGACCCAAAAACGGATTGAGAAACTCCCAAATTGGATGAGGGCACCAAAAATGGATTGAGGGACCAAAAAAATGGATTGAGGGACCCAAAACTGGATTGGGGAACCCAAAACTGAGCCGAGGGATCCAAAAATGGATTGAAGACACCAAAAATGGGCTGAGGAAATGAAAAATATATTGAGGGAGCAAAAACTGGATTGAAGAACCCAAAAATGGGCCGAAGAAACGAAAAAAGGGCGGAGGGATCAAAAAATGAAGTAGGAACCAAAAAATGGATTGCTGAATCAAAAAATGGATTGAGGAACCCAAAAATGGTTTGAGGAACCCAGAAATGCGCTGATGGACCAAAAAATAAAGTGAGGAACCCAAAAGTGGATTGAGAAACCCAAAAATGGGCTGAGGGCACCAAAATGGTTTGAGGAACCCAAAAATGGATTGAGGGACCCAAAACTGGATTGGGGAACCCGAAAATGGGCCGAGGGACCCAAAAAAGGATTGAAGAACACAAAAATTGGCTGAGGGCACCAAAAATGGTTTGAGGGACCCAAAAATGGATTGAGGGACCTAAAAATGGATTGGAGATCCAAAAATAGATTGCAGAACCAAAAAATGGGCCAAGGGATCCAAGAATGGATTGAGGAACCCTAAAAAGTATTGAGGAACCCAAGAATGGATTGAGGGACCCAAAAATGGGCTGAGGGATCAAGAAATGGATTGACGGACACAAAAATTTATTGAGGGACCCAAAGATCTATTGAGGAACACAAAAATAGGTTGAAGGGCCCAAAAATGGATTCAGGGTCCCAAAAATGAAGTGAGGAACCAAAAAATGGGCCGAGGGACCCAAAAAAGGATCAAGGAACCCAAAAATGGTCTGAGGGACCCAAAAGAGTATTGAGGAACCCAAAAAAGGATTGAGGAACCAAAAATGTGCTGAGGGACCAAAAAATGGATTGAGGGACCCAAAAATGGATTGAAGAACCCCCAAAATGGATAGAGGGATGCAAAAATGGCATAAGGATACCAAAATGGACTGAGGGATCGAAAAATGGGCTAAGGGCCGCAAAAATGGATTGATGAACCCAAAAATGCGTTGAGGGGACCAAAAATGGATTGAGGAATCCAAAAATGGATTGAGGGACCCAAAAACGGATTGAGAAACCCCCAAATTGGATGAGGGCACCAAAAATGGATTGAGGGACCAAAAAAATGGATTGAGGGACCCAAAACTGGATTGGGGAACCCAAAACTGAGCCGAGGGATCCAAAAATGGATTGAAGACACCAAAAATGGGCTGAGGAAATGAAAAATATATTGAGGGAGCAAAAACTGGATTGAAGAACCCAAAAATGGTCCGAAGAAACGGAAAAAAGGGCGGAGGGATCAAAAAATGAAGTAGGAACCAAAAAATGGATTGCTGAATCAAAAAATGGATTGAGGAACCCAAAAATGGTTTGAGGAACCCAGAAATGCGCTGATGGACCCAAAAATAAAGAGAGGAACCCAAAAGTGGATTGAGAAACCCAAAAATTGACTGAGGGCACCAAAAATGGTTTGAGGAACCCAAAAATGGATTGAGGGACCCAAAACTGGATTGGGGAACCCGAAAATGGGCCGAGGGACCCAAAAAAGGATTGAAGAACACAAAAATTGGCTGAGGGCACCAAAAATGGTTTGAGGGACCCAAAAATGGATTGAGGGACCTAAAAATGGATTGGAGATCCAAAAATAGATTGCAGAACCAAAAAATGGGCCAAGGGATCCAAGAATGGATTGAGGAACCCTAAAAAGTATTGAGGAACCCAAGAATGGATTGAGGGACCCAAAAATGGGCTGAGGGATCAAGAAATGTATTGACGGACCCAAAAATTTATTGAGGGACCCAAAGATCTATTGAGGAACACAAAAATAGGTTGAGGGGCCCAAAAATGGATTCAGGGTCCCAAAAATGAAGTGAGGAACCAAAAAATGGGCCGAGGAACCCAAAAATGGTCTGAGGGACCCAAAAGAGTATTGAGGAACCCAAAAATGGATTGAGGAACCAAAAATGTGCTGAGGGACCAAAAAATGGATTGAGGGACCCAAAAATGGATTGAAGAACCCCAAAATGGATAGAGGGATGCAAAAATGGCATAAGGATACCAAAAATGGACTGAGGGATCAAAAAATGGGCTAAGGGCCGCAAAAATGGATTGATGAACCCAAAAATGGGTTGAGGGGACCAAAAATGGATTGAGGAATCCAAAAATGGATTGAGGGACCCAAAAACGGATTGAGAAACCCCAAAATTGGATGAGGGCACCAAAAATGGATTGAGGGACAAAAAAAATGGATTGAGGGACCCAAAACTGGATTGGGGAACCCAAAACTGAGCCGAGGGATCCAAAAATGGATTGAAGAAACCAAAAATGGGCTGAGGAAATGAAAAATATATTGAGGGAGCAAAAAATGGATTGAAGAACCCAAAAATGGGTTGAGGGGACCAAAAATGGATTGAGGAATCCAAAAATGGATTGAGGGACCCAAAAACGGATTGAGAAACCCCAAAATTGGATGAGGGCAACAAAAATGGATTGAGGGGACTAAAAAAATGGATTGAGGGACCCAAAACTGGATTGGGGAACCCAAAACTGAGCCGAGGGATCCAAAAATGGATTGAAGACACCAAAAATGGGCTGAGGAAATGAAAAATATATTGAGGGAGCAAAAAATGGATTGAAGAACCCAAAAATGGGTTGAGGGGACCAAAAATGGATTGAGGAATCCAAAAATGGATTGAGGGACCCAAAACCGGAATGAGAAACCCCAAAATTGGATGAGGGAACCAAAAATGGATTGAGGGACCAAAAAAATGGATTGAGGGACCCAAAACTGGATTGGGGAACCCGAAAATGGGCCGAGGGATCCAAAAATGGATTGAAGACACCAAAAATGGGCTGAGGAAATGAAAAAATATATTGAGGGAGCAAAAACTGGATTGAAGAACCCAAAAATGGGCAGAAGAAACGAAAAATGGGCGGAGGGACCAAAAAATGAAGTAGGAACCAAAAAATGGATTGCTAAATCAAAAAATGGATTGAGGAACCCAAGAAAAGTTTGAGGAACCCAGAAATGCGCTGATGGACCCAAAAATAAAGTGAGGAACCCAAAAGTGGATTGAGAAAACCAAAAATTGGCTGAGGGCACCAAAAATGGTTTAAAGGACCCAAAAATGGATTGAGGGACCTAAAAATGGATTGGAGATCCAAAAATAGATTGCAGAACCAAAAAATGGGCCAAGGGATCCAAGAATGGATTGAGGAACCCTAAAAAGTATTGAGGAACCCAAGAATGGATTGAGGGACCCAAAAATGGGCTGAGGGATCAAGAAATGGATTGACGGACCCAAAAATGTATTGAGGGACCCAAAGATCTATTGATGAACACAAAAATAGGTTGAGGTGCCCAAAAATGGATTCAGGGTCCCAAAAATGAAGTGAGGAACCAAAAAATGGGCCGAGGAACCCAAAAATGGTCTGAGGGACACAAAAGAGTATTGAGGAACCCAAAAATGGATTGAGGAACCAAAAATGTGCTGAGGGACCAAAAAATGGATTGAGGGACCCAAAAATGGATCGAAGAACCCCAAAATGCATAGAGGGATGCAAAAATGGCATAAGGATACCAAAAATGGACTGAGGGATCAAAAAATGGGCTAAGGGCCGCAAAAATGGATTGATGAACCCAAAAATGGGTTGAGGGGACCAAAAATGGATTGAGGAATCCAAAAATGGATTGAGGGACCCAAAAACGGATTGAGAAACCCCAAAATTGGATGAGGGCACCAAAAATGGATTGAGGAACCCAAAAATGGATTGAGGGACCCAAAACTGGATTGGGGAACCCGAAAATGGGCCGAGGGACCCAAAAAAGGATTGAAGAACACAAAAATTGTCTGAGGGCACCAAAAATGGTTTGAGGGACCCAAAAATGGATTGAGGGACCTAAAAATGGATTGGAGATCCAAAAATAGATTGCATAACCAAAAAATGGGCCAAGGGATCCAAGAATGGATTGAGGAACCCTAAAAAGTATTGAGGAACCCAAGAATGGATTGAGGGACCCAAAAATGGGCTGAGGGATCAAGAAATGGATTGACGGACCCAAAAATTTATTGAGGGACCCAAAGATCTATTGAGGAACACAAAAATAGGTTGAGGGGCCCAAAAATGGATTCAGGGTCCCAAAAATGAAGTGAGGAACCAAAAAATGGGCCGAGGGACCCAAAAAAGGATCAAGGAACCCAAAAATGGTCTGAGGGACCCAAAAGAGTATTGAGGAACCCAAAAATGGATTGAGGAACCAAAAATGTGCTGAGGGACCAAAAAATGGATTGAGGGACCCAAAAATGGATTGAAGAACCCCAAAATGGATAGAGGGATGCAAAAGTGCATAAGGATACCAAAAATGGACTGAGGGATCAAAAAATGGGCGAAGGGCCGCAAAAATGGATTGATGAACCCAAAAATGGGTTGAGGGGACCAAAAATGGATTGAGGAATCCAAAAATGGATTGAGGGACCCAAAAACGGATTGAGAAACCCCCAAATTGGCTGAGGGCACCAAAAATGGTTTGAGGGACCCAAAAATGCATTGAGGGACCCAAAAATGGATTGGGGAACCAAAAAATGGATTGCGGAACCAAAAAATGGGCCGAGGGATCCAAAAATGAATTGAGGATCTCAAGAAAGTATTGAGGAACCCAAAAATGGATTGAGGGACCCAAAACTGGATTGGGTAACCCGAAAATGGGCCGAGGGACCCAAAAAAGGATTGAAGAACACAAAAATTGGCTGAGGGCACCAAAAATGGTTTGAGGGACCCAAAAATGGATTGAGGGACCTAAAAATGGATTGGAGATCCAAAAATAGATTGCAGAACCAAAAAATCGGCCAAGGGATCCAAGAATGGATTGAGGAACCCTAAAAAGTATTGAGGAACCCAAGAACGGATTGAGGGACCCAGAAATGGGCTGAGGGATCAAGAAATGGATTGACGGACCCAAAAATGTATTGAGGGACCCAAAGATCTATTGAGGAACACAAAAATAGGTTGAGGGGCCCAAAAATGGATTCAGGGTCCCAAAAATGAAGTGAGGAACCAAAAAATGGGCCGAGGAACCCAAAAATGGATCAAGGAACCCAAAAATGTTCTGAGGGACCCAAAAGAGTATTGAGGAATCCGAAAATGGATTGAGGAACCAAAAATGTGCTGAGGGACCAAAAAATGGATTGAGGGACCCAAAATGGATCGAAGAAACCCAAATGGATAGAGGGATGCAAAAATGGCATAAGGATACCAAAAATGGACTTAGGGATCAGAAAATGGGCTAAGGACCGCAAAAATGGATTGATGAACCCAAAAATGGGTTGAGGGGACCAAAAATGGATTGAGGAATCCAAAACTGAGCCGAGGGATCCAAAAATGGATTGAAGACACCAAAAATGGGCTGAGGAAATGAAAAATATATTGAGGCAGCAAAAAATGGATTGAAGAACCCAAAAATGGGCCGAAGAAAAGAAAAAAGGGCGGAGGGACCAAAAAATGAAGTAGGAACCAAAAAATGGATTGATGAATCAAAAAATGGATTGAGGAAACCAAAAATGGTTTGAGGAACCCAGAAATGCGCTGATGGACCCAAAAATAAAGTGAGGAACCCAAAAGTGGATTGAGAAACCCAAAAATTGGCTGAGGGCACCAAAAATGGTTTGAGGGACCCAAAAATGGATTGAGGGACCCAAAAATGGATTGAGGAACCAAAAAATGGATTGCGGAACCAAAAAATGGTTTGAGGGATCCAAAAATGAATTGAGGATCTCAAGAAAGTATTGAGGAACCCAAAAATGGATTGAGGGACCCAAAACTGGATTGGGGAACCCGAAAATGGGCCGAGGGACCCAAAAAAGGATTGAAGAACACAAAAATTGGCTGAGGGCACCAAAAATGGTTTGAGGGACCCAAAAATGGATTGAGGGACCTAAAAATGGATTGGAGATCCAAAAATAGATTGCAGAACCAAAAAATGGGCCAAGGGACCCAAGAATGGATTGAGGAACCCTAAAAAGTATTGAGGAACCCAAGAATGGATTGAGGGACCCAAAAATGGGCTGAGGGATCAAGAAATGGATTGACGGACCCAAAAATGTATTGAGGGACCCAAAGATCTATTGAGGAACACAAAAATAGGTTGAGGGGCCCAAAAATGGATTCAGGGTCCCAAAAATGAAGTGAGGAACCAAAAAATGGGCCGAGGAACCCAAAAATGGTCTGAGGGACCCAAAAGAGTATTGAGGAACCCAAAAATGGATTGAGGAACCAAAAATGTGCTGAGGGACCAAAAAATGGATTGAGGGACCCAAAAATGGATTGAAGAACCCCAAAACGGATAGAGGGATGCAAAAATGGCATAAGGATACCAAAAATGGACTGAGGGATCAAAAAATGGGCTAAGGGCCGCAAAAATGGATTGATGAACCCAAAAATGGGTTGAGGGGACCAAAAATGGATTGAGGAATCCAAAAATGGATTGAGGGACCCAAAAACGGATTGAGAAACCCCAAAATTGGATGAGGGCACCAAAAATGGATTGAGGGACAAAAAAAATGGATTGAGGGACCCAAAACTGGATTGGGGAACCCAAAACTGAGCCGAGGGATCCAAAAATGGATTGAAGAAACCAAAAATGGGCTGAGGAAATGAAAAATATATTGAGGGAGCAAAAAATGGATTGAAGAACCCAAAAATGGGTTGAGGGGACCAAAAATGGATTGAGGAATCCAAAAATGGATTGAGGGACCCAAAAACGGATTGAGAAACCCCAAAATTGGATGAGGGCAACAAAAATGGATTGAGGGACTAAAAAAATGGATTGAGGGACCCAAAACTGGATTGGGGAACCCAAAACTGAGCCGAGGGTTCCAAAAATGGATTGAAGACACCAAAAATGGGCTGAGGAAATGAAAAATATATTGAGGGAGCAAAAAATGGATTGAAGAACCCAAAAATGGGTTGAGGGGACCAAAAATGGATTGAGGAATCCAAAAATGGATTGAGGGACCCAAAACCGGAATGAGAAACCCCAAAATTGGATGAGGGAACCAAAAATGGATTGAGGGACCAAAAAAATGGATTGAGGGACCGAAAACTGGATTGGGGAACCCGAAAATGGGCCGAGGGATCCAAAAATGGATTGAAGACACCAAAAATGGGCTGAGGAAATGAAAAATATATTGAGGGAGCAAAAACTGGATTGAAGAACCCAAAAATGGGCCGAAGAAACGAAAAATGGGCGGAGGGACCAAAAAATGAAGTAGGAACCAAAAAATGGATTGCTAAATCAAAAAATGGATTGAGGAACCCAAAAAAGGTTTGAGGAACCCAGAAATGCGCTGATGGACCCAAAAATAAAGTGAGGAACCCAAAAGTGGATTGAGAAAACCAAAAATTGGCTGAGGGCACCAAAAATGGTTTAAAGGACCCAAAAATGGATTGAGGGACCTAAAAATGGATTGGAGATCCAAAAATAGATTGCAGAACCAAAAAATGGGCCAAGGGATCCAAGAATGGATTGAGGAACCCTAAAAAGTATTGAGGAACCCAAGAATGGATTGAGGGACCCAAAAATGGGCTGAGGGATCAAGAAATGGATTGACGGACCCAAAAATGTATTGAGGGACCCAAAGATCTATTGATGAACACAAAAATAGGTTGAGGTGCCCAAAAATGGATTCAGGGTCCCAAAAATGAAGTGAGGAAGCAAAAAATGGGCCGAGGAACCCAAAAATGGTCTGAGGGACACAAAAGAGTATTGAGGAACCCAAAAATGGATTGAGGAACCAAAAATGTGCTGAGGGACCAAAAAATGGATTGAGGGACCCAAAAATGGATCGAAGAACCCCAAAATGCATAGAGGGATGCAAAAATGGCATAAGGATACCAAAAATGGACTGAGGGATCAAAAAATGGGCTAAGGGCCGCAAAAATGGATTGATGAACCCAAAAATGGGTTGAGGGGACCAAAAATGGATTGAGGAATCCAAAAATGGATTGAGGGACCCAAAAACGGATTGAGAAACCCCAAAATTGGATGAGGGCACCAAAAATGGATTGAGGGACCAAAAAAATGGATTGAGGGACCAAAACTGGATTGGGGAAAGCAAAACTGAGCCGAGGGATCCAAAAATGGATTGAAGACACCAAAAATGGGCTGAGGAAATGAAAAATATATTGAGGGAGCAAAAAATGGATTGAAGAACCCAAAAATGGGCCGAAGAAACGAAAAATGGGCGGAGGGACCAAAAAATGAAGTAGGAACCAAAAAATGGATTGCTGAATCAAAAAATGGATTGAGGAACCCAAAAATGGTTTGAGGAACCCAGAAATGCGCTGATGGACTCAAAAATAAAGTGAGGAACCCAAAAGTGGATTGAGAAACCCAAAAATTGGCTGAGGGCACCAAAAATGGTTTGAGGGACCCAAAAATGGATTGAGGGACCTAAAAATGGATTGGAGATCCAAAAATAGATTGCAGAACCAAAAAATGGGCCAAGGGATCCAAGAATGTATTGAGGAACCCTAAAAAGTATTGAGGAACCCAAGAATGGATTGAGGGACCCAAAACTGGGCTGAGGGATCAAGAAATGGATTGACGGACCCAAAAATGTATTGAGGGACCCAAAGATCTATTGAGGAACACAAAAATAGGTTGAGGTGCCCAAAATGGATTCAGGGTCCCAAAAATGAAGTGAGGAACCAAAAAATGGGCCGAGGAACCCAAAAATGGATCAAGGAACCCAAAAATGGTCTGAGGGACCCAAAAGAGTATTGAGGAACCCAAAAATGGATTGAGGAATCAAAAATGTGCTGAGGGATCAAAAAATGGATTGATGAACCCAAAAATGGATAGAGGGATGCAAAAATGGCATAAGGATACCAAAAATGGTCTGAGGGATCAAAAAATGGGCTAAGGGCCGCAAAAATGGATTGATGAACCCAAAAATGGGTTGAGGGGACCAAAAATGGATTGAGGAATCCAAAAATGGATTGAGGGACCCAAAAACGGATTGAGAAACCCCCAAATTGGATGAGGGCACCAAAAATGGATTGAGGGACCAAAAAAATGGATTGAGGGACCCAAAACTGGATTGGGGAACCCAAAACTGGGCCGAGGGATCCAAAAATGGATTGAAGAAACCAAAAATGGGCTGAGGAAATGAAAAATATATTGAGGGAGCAAAAAATGGATTGAAGAACCCAAAAATGGGCCGAAGAAACGAAAAATGGGCGGAGGGACCAAAAAATGAAGTAGGAACCAAAAAATGGATTGCTGAATCAAAAAATGGATTGAGGAACCCAAAAATGGTTTGAGGAACCCAGAAATGCGCTGATGGACCCAAAAATAAAGTGAGGAACCCAAAAGTGGATTGAGAAACCCAAAAATTGGCTGAGGGGACCAAAAATGGTTTGAGGGACCCAAAAATGCATTGAGGGACCCAAAAATGGATTGGGGAACCAAAAAAATGGATTGAGGGACCCAAAAATGGATTGAGGAATCAAAAAATGGATTGCGGAACCAAAAAATGGGCCGAGGGATCCAAAAATGAATTGAGGATCTCAAGAAAGTATTGAGGAACCCAAAAATGGATTGAGGGACCCAAAACTGGATTGGGGAACCCGAAAATGGGCCGAGGGACCCAAAAAAGGATTGAAGAACACAAAAATTGGCTGAGGGCACCAAAAATGGTTTGAGGGACCCAAAAATGGATTGAGGGACCTAAAAATGGATTGGAGATCCAAAAATAGATTGCAGAACCAAAAAATGGGCCAAGGGATCCAAGAATGGATTGAGGAACCTAAAAAGTATTGAGGAACCCAAGAATGGATTGAGGGACCCAAAAATGGGCTGAGGGATCAAGAAATGGATTGATGGACCCAAAAATGTATTGAGGGACCCAAAGATCTATTGAGGAACACAAAAATAGGTTGAGGGGCCCAAAAATGGATTCAGGGTCCCAAAAATGAAGTGAGGAACCCAAAAATGGGCCGAGGAACCCAAAAATGGTCTGAGGGACCCAAAAGAGTATTGAGGAACCCAAAAATGGATTGAGGAACCAAAAATGTGCTGAGGGACCAAAAAATGGATTGAGGGACCCAAAAATGGATTGAAGAACCCCAAAATGGATAGAGGGATGCAAAAATGGCATAAGGATACCAAAAATGGACTTAGGGATCAGAAAATGGGCTAAGGGCCGCAAAAATGGATTGATGAACCCAAAAATGGGTTGAGGGGACCAAAAATGGATTGAGGAATTCAAAAATGGACTGAGGGACCCAAAAACGGATTGAGAAACCCCAAAATTGGATGAGGGCACCAAAAATGGATTGAGGGACCAAAAAAATGGATTGAGGGACCCAAAACTGGATTGGGGAACCCAAAACTGAGCCGAGGGATCCAAAAATGGATTGAAGAAACCAAAAATGGGCTGAGGAAATGAAAAATATATTGAGGGAGCAAAAAATGGATTGAAGAACCCAAAAATGGGCCGAAGAAACGAAAAATGGGCGGAGGGACCAAAAAATGAAGTAGGAACCAAAAAATGGATTGATGAATCAAAAAATGGATTGAGGAACCCAAAAATGGTTTGAGGAACCCAGAAATGCGCTGATGGACCCAAAAATAAAGTGAGGAACCCAAAAGTGGATTGAGAAACCCAAAAATTGGCTGAGGGCACCAAAAATGGTTTGAGGGACCCAAAAATGCATTGAGGGACCCAAAAATGGATTGGGGAACCAAAAAATGGATTGCGGAACCAAAAAATGGGCCGAGGGATCCAAAAATGAATTGAGGATCTCAAGAAAGTATTGAGGAACCCAAAAATGGATGGAGGGACCCAAAACTGGATTGGGGAACCCGAAAATGGGCCGAGGGACCCAAAAAAGGATTGAAGAACACAAAAATTGGCTAAGGGCACCAAAAATGGTTTGAGGGACCCAAAAATGGATTGAGGGACCTAAAAATGGATTGGAGATCCAAAAATAGATTGCAGAACCAAAAAATGGGCCAAGGGATCCAAGAATGGATTGAGGAACCCTAAAAAGTATTGAGGAACCCAAGAATGGATTGAGGGACCAAAAAATGGGCTGAGGGATCAAGAAATGGATTGACGGACACAAAAATGTATTGAGGGACCCAAAGATCTATTGAGGAACACAAAAATAGGTTGAGGGGCCCAAAAATGGATTCAGGGTCCCAAAAATGAAGTGAGGAACCAAAAAATGGTCCGAGGAACCCAAAAATGGATCAAGGAAACCAAAAATGATCTGAGGGACCCAAAAGATTATTGAGGAACCCAAAAATGGATTGAGGAACCAAAAATGTGCTGAGGGACCAAAAAATGGATTGAGGGACCCAAAAATGGATTGAAGAACCCAAAAATGGGTTGAGGGGACCAAAAATGGATTGAGGAATCCAAAAATGGATTGAGGGACCCAAAAACGGATTGAGAAACCCCAAAATTGGATGAGGGCACCAAAAATGGATTGAGGGACCAAAAAAATGGATTGAGGGACCCAAAACTGGATTGGGGAACCCAAAACTGAGCCGAGGGATCCAAAAATGGATTGAAGAAACCAAAAATGGGCTGAGGAAATGAAAAATATATTGAGGGAGCAAAAAATGGATTGAAGAACCCAAAAATGGGCCGAAGAAACGAAAAATGGGCGGAGGGACCAAAAAATGAAGTAGGAACCAAAAAATGGATTGCTGAATCAAAAAATGGATTGAGGAACCCAAAAATGGTTTGAGGAACCCAGAAATGCGCTGATGGACCCAAAAATAAAGTGAGGAACCCAAAAGTGGATTGAGAAACCCAAAAATTGGCTGAGGGGACCAAAAATGGTTTGAGGGACCCAAAAATGCATTGAGGGACCCAAAAATGGATTGGGGAACCAAAAAATGGATTGCGGAACCAAAAAATGGGCCGAGGGATCCAAAAATGAATTGAGGATCTCAAGAAAGTATTGAGGAACCCAAAAATGGATTGAGGGACCCAAAACTGGATTGGGGAACCCGAAAATGGGCCGAGGGACCCAAAAAAGGATTGAAGAACACAAAAATTGGCTGAGGGAACCAAAAATGGTTTGAGGGACCCAAAAATGGATTGAGGGACCTAAAAATGGATTGGAGATCCAAAAATAGATTGCAGAACCAAAAAATGGGCCAAGGGATCCAAGAATGGATTGAGGAACCCTAAAAAGTATTGAGGAACCCAAGAATGGATTGAGGGACCCAAAACTGGGCTGAGGGATCAAGAAATGGATTGACGGACCCAAAAATGTATTGAGGGACCCAAAGATCTATTGAGGAACACAAAAATAGGTTGAGGGGCCCAAAAATGGATTCAGGGTCCCAAAAATGAAGTGAGGAACCAAAAAATGGTCCGAGGAACTCAAAAATGGATCAAGGAAACCAAAAATGATCTGAGGGACCCAAAAGATTATTGAGGAACCCAAAAATGGATTGAGGAACCAAAAATGTGCTGAGGGACCAAAAAATGGATTGAGGGACCCAAAAATGGATTGAAGAACCCAAAAATGGGTTGAGGGGACCAAAAATGGATTGAGGAATCCAAAAATGGATTGAGGGACCCAAAAACGGATTGAGAAACCCCAAAATTGGATGAGGGCACCAAAAATGGATTGAGGGACCAAAAAAATGGATTGAGGGACCCAAAACTGGATTGGAGAACCCAAAACTGAGCCGAGGGATCCAAAAATGGATTGAAGAAACCAAAAATGGGCTGAGGAAATGAAAAATATATTGAGGGAGCAAAAAATGGATTGAAGAACCCAAAAATGGGCCGAAGAAACGAAAAATGGGCGGAGGGACCAAAAAATGAAGTAGGAACCAAAAAATGGATTGCTGAATCAAAAAATGGATTGAGGAACCCAAAAATGGTTTGAGGAACCCAGAAATGCGCTGATGGACCCAAAAATAAAGTGAGGAACCCAAAAGTGGATTGAGAAACCCAAAAATTGGCTGAGGGGACCAAAAATGGTTTGAGGGACCCAAGAATGCATTGAGGGACCCAAAAATGGATTGGGGAACCAAAAAAATGGATTGAGGGACCCAAAAATGGATTGAGGAACCAAAAAATGGATTGCGGAACCAAAAAATGGGCCGAGGGATCCAAAAATGAATTGAGGATCTCAAGAAAGTATTGAGGAACCCAAAAATGGATTGAGGGATCCAAAACTGGATTGGGGAACCCGAAAATGGGCCGAGGGACCCAAAAAAGGATTGAAGAACACAAAAATTGGCTGAGGGCACCAAAAATGGTTTGAGGGACCCAAAAATGGATTGAGGGACCTAAAAATGGATTGGAGATCCAAAAATAGATTGCAGAACCAAAAAATGGGCCAAGGGACCCAAGAATGGATTGAGGAACCCTAAAAAGTATTGAGGAACCCAAGAATGGATTGAGGGACCCAAAAATGGGCTGAGGGATCAAGAAATGGATTGATGGACCCAAAAATGTATTGAGGGAACCAAAGATCTATTGAGGAACACAAAAATAGGTTGAGGGGCCCAAAAATGGATTCAGGGTCCCAAAAATGAAGTGAGGAACCCAAAAATGGGCCGAGGAACCCAAAAATGGTCTGAGGGACCCAAAAGAGTATTGAGGAACCCAAAAATGGATTGAGGAACCAAAAATGTGCTGAGGGACCAAAAAATGGATTGAGGGACCCAAAAATGGATTGAAGAACCCCAAAATGGATAGAGGGATGCAAAAATGGCATAAGGATACCAAAAATGGACTTAGGGATCAGAAAATGGGCTAAGGGCCGCAAAAATGGATTGATGAACCCAAAAATGGGTTGAGGGGACCAAAAATGGATTGAGGAATTCAAAAATGGATTGAGGGACCCAAAAACGGATTGAGAAAACCCAAAATTGGATGAGGGCACCAAAAATGGATTGAGGGACCAAAAAAATGGATTGAGGGACCCAAAACTGGATTGGGGAACCCAAAACTGAGCCGAGGGATCCAAAAATGGATTGAAGAAACCAAAAATGGGCTGAGGAAATGAAAAATATATTGAGGGAGCAAAAAACGGATTGAAGAACCCAAAAATAGGCCGAAGAAACGAAAAATGGGCGGAGGGACCAAAAAATGAAGTAGGAACCAAAAAATGGATTGATGAATCAAAAAATGTATTGAGGAACCCAAAAATGGTTTGAGGAACCCAGAAATGCGCTGATGGACCCAAAAATAAAGTGAGGAACCCAAAAGTGGATTGAGAAACCCAAAAATTGGCTGAGGGCACCAAAAATGGTTTGAGGGACCCAAAAATGCATTGAGGGACCCAAAAATGGATTGGGGAACCAAAAAATGGATTGCGGAACCAAAAAATGGGCCGAGGGATCCAAAAATGAATTGAGGATCTCAAGAAAGTATTGAGGAACCCAAAAATGGATTGAGGGACCCAAAACTGGATTGGGGAACCCGAAAATGGGCCGAGGGACCCAAAAAAGGATTGAAGAACACAAAAATTGGCTGAGGGCACCAAAAATGGTTTGAGGGACCCAAAAATGGATTGAGGGACCTAAAAATGGATTGGAGATCCAAAAATAGATTGCAGAACCAAAAAATGGGCCAAGGGATCCAAGAATGGATTGAGGAACCCTAAAAAGTATTGAGGAACCCAAGAATGGATTGAGGGACCCAAAACTGGGCTGAGGGATCAAGAAATGGATTGACGGACCCAAAAATGTATTGAGGGAACCAAAGATCTATTGAGGAACACAAAAATAGGTTGAGGGGCCCAAAAATGGATTCAGGGTCCCAAAAATGAAGTGAGGAACCAAAAAATGGTCCGAGGAACCCAAAAATGGATCAAGGAAAACAAAAATGATCTGAGGGACCCAAAAGATTATTGAGGAACCCAAAAATGGATTGAGGAACCAAAAATGTGCTGAGGGACCAAAAAATGGATTGAGGGACCCAAAAATGGATTGAAGAACCCAAAAATGGGTTGAGGGGACCAAAAATGGATTGAGGAATCCAAAAATGGATTGAGGGACCCAAAAACGGATTGAGAAACCCCAAAATTGGATGAGGGCACCAAAAATGGATTGAGGGACCAAAAAAATGGATTGAGGGACCCAAAACTGGATTGGGGAACCCAAAACTGAGCCGAGGGATCCAAAAATGGATTGAAGAAACCAAAAATGGGCTGAGGAAATGAAAAATATATTGAGGGAGCAAAAAATGGATTGAAGAACCCAAAAATGGGCCGAAGAAACGAAAAATGGGCGGAGGGACCAAAAAATGAAGTAGGAACCAAAAAATGGATTGCTGAATCAAAAAATGTATTGAGGAACCCAAAAATGGTTTGAGGAACCCAGAAATGCGCTGATGGACCCAAAAATAAAGTGAGGAACCCAAAAGTGGATTGAGAAACCCAAAAATTGGCTGAGGGGACCAAAAATGGTTTGAGGGACCCAAAAATGCATTGAGGGACCCAAAAATGGATTGGGGAACCAAAAAAATGGATTGAGGGACCCAAAAATGGATTGAGGAACCAAAAAATGGATTGCGGAACCAAAAAATGGG
>JAUMJL010002467.1:0-16783 GCA_033558185.1 Dromococcyx pavoninus | reverse complement strand
GGTCGGGGGGGTCCTGGGCGCTGGGGGGGATCGGGGGGTCTGGGGTGGGTCCTGGGTGTCGGGGAGGTTTAGGGGGGTCCTGGGCATTGGGGGGACTTTGGGGGGGGGGTCTGGGGGGAGTCTTGGGTGTTGATGGGAGGGGGGGGGGTCCGGGGGGGGGGGGTTGTCATTTCCCACCCCCGTTGCCCACGGGGCTGTTTTTGGGGTTCCCCCCCCCCCAGTTCTTCCAGGTAGAGGCGTGCGAGGGGTCGGGGTCCCCCCTGCCGGCGGCGACGCTGGGGGCGGCGCTGGGGGAGCTGCGGGCGCGGTCGGGGCGCGGGGGGGGCCCCCCCCCTGGGGCTGCTGACGGGACAACACCGGCGGGCGTGGGGTCGGGCCTACGGGGCCCTGATGAGGGGTGAGTGGGGGGCTACACGGGGAGGGGGCGGGGCTTCGGGCCCTGGGGGGGGGTCCCAGGGTGGGGCTTCGTGAGTTTGGGGCGAGACATCTGCTTTTGGGATGTTTTGGGGGAGCATTTCCTGTCTTGGGGCGGGACTTCCTGTTTATAGCTGGGAGGGGTTTTTTTTGGGGTGAGCTTCCTGTTTTGAGTGCCCTTGGGGGTGGGACTTCCTGTCCTGGGGGGGGAAGTGGTGGGGGTGCCCCCTGACCCCGCTCTGACCCCGCAGACCGGCTGAACCGGGAGTCCCTGGGCCGCATCCAGCGCAGCCTCCTGGCGCTGAGCCTTGATGCCCCGGTCCTGGCGGCAGCCGCGGGGCGGGGCCCAGGGGGCGGGGCCGGGCAGGTCCTGCATGGGGGCGGGGCCGGAGCCAACAGCAGCAACCGCTGGTTCGACAAAACCCTGCAGGTGGGCGGGGCTTGGCGGGCAGGGCTTCTGGGTTTGGATGTGTGGAGGCGGGGCTTCCTGTTCTAGGACAATGGGAGGCGGGACTTCCTGTTCTATGACAATGGGAGGTGGGGCTTCCTGTTCTAGGACAATGGGAGGCGGGACTTCCTGTTCTTGGACAATGGGAGGCGGGACTTCATGTTCTATGACAATGGGAGGCGGGGCTTCCTGTTCTAGGACAATGGGAGGCGGGACTTCCTGTTCTATGACAATGGGAGGTGGGACTTCCTGTTCTAGGACAATGGGAGGCGGGGCTTCCTGTTCTAGGACAATGGGAGGTGGGACTTCCTGTTCTTGGACAATGGGAGGCGGGACTTCCTGTTCTAAGACAATGGGAGGCGGGGCTTCCTGTTCTATGACAATGGGAGGCGGGGCTTCCTGTTCTATGACAATGGGAGGCGGGGCTTCCTGTTCTAGGACAATGGGAGGTGGGGCTTCCTGGTTTAGGCCCAAGGGAGGAAGGACTTCCTGTTTCCAGTTCGTTTAAGTCAGGACTTCGGTTTTAGACCAATGGGAGGCGGGAACTCTGGGTTTGGGGCTGCTCCCTGGGAGGTGGGACTTCCTGTTTGAGGGTCACGCAGAGCTTCCCAGATGAGGTGGAGGAGGAGGGGGCAGGGCTTCCTGTACTCCGAGATTGGGGGAGGGGCTTCCCCAATTGGTTCCTGGAGGGCGGGGCCGGGAGGGGCGGGACTTCCTGTCTGTTAACTCTGCCACCCCCCCAAGCTCATCGTGGGAGAGGATGGGACATGTGGGGTCGTCTACGACCCCGCGGTGATCGACGGCGCCGTCGTCGCGGAGATGGTTGACCACGCCCTCGAGTACTGGTGAGCGAGAGGGCGGGACTTCCTGTCGGTGGTGTTTGGACTTCCTGTCAGTCAGGACAGATCTTTCTGTCCCTGTGAGCAGGACTTCCTGTATATAAAGGCGGGGCTTCCTGTCCTGGGTGTGAAATGTGGACGGGACTTCCTGTTTGGGTTTGAAATGTGGGCAGTACTTTCTGTCCCTGGGGGTGTGGCTTCCTGTCTTGGGTGTGAAATGTGGGCGGGACTTCCTGTCCCGGGTGTGAAATGAGGGTGGGACTTTCAGTCTTGGGTATGAATTGTGGGCGGGACTTCCTGTTCCTGGTGTGAAATGAGGACGGGACTTCCAGTCTTGGGCGTGCATTGTGGGCGGGACTTCCTGTTTCAGGTGAGAAATGAGGGCGGGACTTCCAGTCTTGGGTGTGAAATGAAGGCGGGACTTCCAGACTGGGGTGTGAATTGTGGGTGGGACTTCCTGTTCCAGGTGAGAATTGAAGGCAGGACTTCTAGTCTTGGGTGTGAAATGTGGGTGGGACTTCCTGTCCTGCATGTGAAATGTGGACGGGACTTCCTGTTTGGGTGTGAAATGTGGTCAGTACTTCCTGTCCCTGGGGGTGGGGCTTCCTGTCTTGGGTGTGAATTGTGGGCGGGACTTCCTGTCCCGGGTGAGAAATGAGGGCGGGACTTCTAGTCTTGGGTGTGAATTGTGGGTGGGACTTCCTGTCCTGCATGTGAAATGTGGACGGGACTTCCTGTTTGTGTGTGAAATGTGGGCAGTACTTCCTGTCCCTGGGGGTGGGACTTCCTGTCCCGGGTGTGAAATGAGGGAGGGACTTCTAGTCTTGGGGGTGAATTGTGGGCGGGACTTCCTGTTCCATGTGAGAAATGAGGGCGCGGCTTCTAGTCTTGGGGGTGAAATGTGGGTGGGGCTTCCTCTTGGGTGTGAAATGTGGGTGAGACTTCCCGTTTGGGTGTGAAATGTGGGCAGTACTTCCTGTCCCTGGGAGTGGGTCTTCCTGTCTTGGGTGTGAATTGTGGGCGGGACTTCCTGTTCGAGGTGTGAAATGAGGGCGGGACTTCCAGTGTTGGGTGTGAATTGTGGGCGGGACATCCTGTTCCGGGTGTGAAATGCGGGTGGGACTTCCAGTTTTGGGTGTGAATTGTAGGCGGGACTTCCTGTTCCGGGTATGAAATGGGGGTGGGACTTCTAGTCTTGGGTGTGAAATGTGGGTGGGACTTCCTATCCTGGGTGTGAAATGTGGACGGCACTTCCTGTTTGGGTGTGAAATGTGGGCAGTGCTTCCTGTCCCTGGGAGTGGGGCTTCCAGTCTTGGGTGTGAATTGTGGGTGGGACTTCCTGTTCCTGGTGTGAAATGGGGGTGGGACTTCTAGTCTTGGGTGTGAAATGTGGGTGGGACTTCCTATCCTGGGTGTGAAATGTGGACGGCACTTCCTGTTTGGGTGTGAAATTTGGGCAGTACTTCCTGTCCCTGGGGGTGGGTCTTCCTGTCTTGGGTGTGAATTGTGGGCGGGACTTCCTGTTCCTGGTGTGAAATGAGGGCGGGACTTCCTCTCCCTGGGGGTGGGGCTTCCTGTTTTGGGTGTGAAATGTGGGCGGGACTTCCTGTCCTGGGTGTGAAATGTGGACGGGACTTCCTGTTTGGGTGTGAAATGTGGGCAGTACTTCCTGTCCCTGGGGGTGGGGCTTCCAGTCTTGGGTGTGAATTGTGGGCGGGACTTCTAGTCTTGGGTGTGAAATGAGGGCGGGACTTCCAGACTTGGATGTAAATTGTGGGCGGGACTTCCTGTTCCTGGTGAGAAATGAGGGCAGGACTTCTAATCTTGGGGGTGAAATGTGGGTAGGGCTTCCTGTCTTGGGTGTGAAATGTGGGCGGGACTTCCTGTTTGGGTGTGAAATGTGGGCGGGACTTCCTGTTCCTGGTGTGAGATGAGGGCGGGACTTCCTCTCCCTGGGGGTGGGGCTTCCTGTCTTGGGTGGGAATTGTGGGCGGGTCTTCCTTTCCTGGGTGTGAAATGTGGGTGGGACTTCCTGTCCTGCATGTGAAATGTGGACGGGACTTCCTGTTTGGGTGTGAAATGTGGGCAGTACTTCCTGTCCCTGGGGGTGGGACTTCCTGGCTTGGGTGTGAATTGTGGGCGGGACTTCCTGTCCCGGGTGTGAAATAAGGGTGGGACTTCCAGTCTTGGGTGTGAATTGTGGGTTGGACTTCCTGTTTCAGGTGAGAAATGAGGGCGGGACTTCTAGTCTTGGGTGTGAAATGAGGGTGGGACTTCCAGTTTTGGGTGTGAATTGTGGGCGGGTCTTCCGGTTCCAGGTGAGACTTGAGGGCAGGACTTCTAGTCTTGGGGGTGAAATGTGGGTAGGGCTTCCTGTCTTGGGTGTGAAATGTGGGCGGGACTTCCTGTTTGGGTGTGAAATGTGGGCGGGACTTCCTGTTCCTGGTGTGAGATGAGGGCGGGACTTCCTCTCCCTGGGGGTGGGGCTTCCTGTCTTGAGTGGGAATTGTGGGCGGGTCTTCCTTTCCTGGGTGTGAGATGTGGGTGGGACTTCCTGTCCTGCATGTGAAATGTGGACGGGACTTCCTGTTTGGGTGTGAAATGTGGGCAGTACTTCCTGTCCCTGGGGATGGGACTTCCTGGCTTGGGTGTGAATTGTGGGCGGGACTTCCTGTCCCGGGTGTGAAATAAGGGTGGGACTTCCAGTCTTGGGTGTGAATTGTGGGTTGGACTTCCTGTTTCAGGTGAGAAATGAGGGCGGGACTTCTAGTCTTGGGTGTGAAATGAGGGTGGGACTTCCAGTTTTGGGTGTGAATTGTGGGCGGGGCTTCCGGTTCCAGGTGAGAATTGAGGGCGGGACTTCTAGTCTTCATGTGAAACGTGGGTGGGACTTCCTGTTCCGGGTGTGAAAGAGGGCAGGACTTCTAGTCTTGGGTGTGAAATGTGGGTGGAACTTCCTGTCCTCGGTGTGAAATGTGGGTGGGACTTCCTGTCCTGCGTGTGAAATGTAGGGGGGCCTCCTCGTCCCTGGGGGTGGGACTTCCGGCCCCACCCTCACTGGTCCCACCCCAGCCGCCGCCCCGCCCCCACCCTGGCGGTGGCTCCGCCCCCATCCCGGCCCCAGCGGCTCCGGTTCAGCATCGGCCCTGAGATTGGCCCCGAGCTCGAGCGGGCGAAGCGGCACCTGGACAGGTCAGGGGTCACGGGGAGGTCAGGGGTCATGGGGGGGGTCCAAGGGTCATGGGGGGGGAGGGTCAGGGGTTCATGGGGGGTGGGGGCCGGGGAGTGGGGTTATTGAGGCTGTGGGGGCAGGGCCGGATGGGTGGGGGCGGGGCTGATGGGACAATTGTGGGGGGGTGTGTGGGAGTGGAAGGGCTTGGGGCGGGGCCTGTAGTGGGCGTGTCCCGCTGAGGCCCCACCCCCTCCCCAGCCTGGCAGCCGACGCCTCCGTCCTTTGCTTCTCGCACGAGGGCTTCGGGGAAGGGGCGGGGCCAAAGGTGGAGGCGCTGGTGCAGGTGGCGCTGCAGGCGGCCTTTTACAGGTGAGGGGGGGTCTGGGGGGTGAGGCGGGGCCTGGGGGGGGGGGTTGGGGTGAGTGGGGGGGACGGGAGGGTCTCTATTGGTATGGGGGGTGGGGGGGGGCACATGGGTGCCAATGGGGTAAGATGGAGGGTGGGGGGGGAGGCACCAGGGGGCGGTCTGGGGTTGGGGGCGTTGTTGCAGTGTTTGGGGGGGGTGGTCCTGGGCGCTGACCCCCCCCCCCCCCCCTCGACCCCTCCCCAGGGCGCACGGGACGCTGTGCGCGTCCTGCGAGCCGACCTCACTGCGCCTCGTCCTGCCCGGCTGCTCCGACCTCCTGCGCCCCCCCGGCCCCCCCTGCCTCGCCCTGGCACGGGCGCTCGACGACCCTGAGGCCGAGGTGGGCAGGGCTGCGGGGCTGGATGTGGAATTGGGGGCGGGGCTTCCTGCCCGAGGGCGGGACTTCCTGCACTGGGTATGACGACGGGTGGGAGGGGCTTCTGGCTCTGGGTGTGAAGTGTGGGCGGGGCTTCTGGGTGTGGGCAGGGCTTCCTCTGTCAGGTGTGAAGTGTGGGCGGGACTTCCTGTCTTCATGTGAGATATGGGCGGGGTTTCTTGTCCTGGTGTGAAATAGGGGTGGGGTTTCCTGTATTGGTTGTGGCATGGGGGAGGGGCTTCCTGCTCTAGGTGTGAAATGTGGGCGGGTCTTCTTGTGCCAGGTGTGAAATGTGGGCGGGACTTCCTATCCTGATTTTTGATATGTGGGTGGAACTTCCTATGTGGGTGTGAAATGTGGGCGGAGCTTCCTGTCCTGGTTTTGAGACATGGGCGGGACTTCCTGTGCTGGGTGTGAAATGTGGGCGGGACTTCCTGTCCTGGTTTTGAGACATGGGCGGGACTTCCTGTGCTGGGTGTGCAATGTGGGCGGGGCTTCCCGTGCAGGAGGAGCTGCAGGTGGCGCTGCTGCGCGAGGCCGTGGAGGCGCAGAGCCGGCGGCTGCAGGAGGTCAGGAGGCGGGGCCAGGAGGGCAAGGGGCGGGGCTACCATGATTGACAGCACCGCGAATGGGGGCGCAAGGGGGGGGGCCTGGTTGATGATTGGCAGCTGCCAATGGGCGGGGTCGCGGGGCCTGGTGGTAACTGAGAGCCCCATAGGTGCAGGTGGGCTTGGGGGCGGGGCTTGGCGATGATTGGCAGCCTCGCAGGTGAAGGAATGGGCGGGGTCAGGGGTGAAGGCAATTGGCAGCTGTTCGGGTGCTGTGGGCAGAGAGGGGGCGGGACTTGGTGATGATTGGCAGCTCCTCAGGCGCTGGTGAAGCAGGGTGGGGGCTGTGGGCGGGGCCTGGAGATGATTGACGGCTCAGGGTGGGGCAATGGGAGGGGCCCAGTGATGATTGACAGCCCCTCAGGTGCAGGTGAGGCAGGGTGTGGCCATGGGGGCGTGGTCAATGGGTGATTGCCCCGCCCCCCCTGCGCAGGTGCGGGCGGGGCTGGGGGCGGAGCGGCACCTGCAGGGGCTGCGGGAGGCGGCGCTGGCGGCGGGGGAGCCGCTCCCCGACATCTTCCTCGACCCCGCCTACGCCCTCGCCACCCACTTCCGCCTCTGCACCCTCCAGGTACCCCCGGGCACCCCCAAGAGCACCCTAAAACCACCCCCCACCCAGGGACCCCCACCCACGCCCCCAGGGACCTTCACATTACCCCAGGTGCTCCCTGAGACCCCCCTCAGGATCCCTCCTGCACCCCCCCCCCAAATCTATGCACCCTCACCCACCCCCCCCCCCACCCCGCACCCCAGGAATTTCCCTGCACCCTAAAACACCTCCTGCACCCCAAAACCTCCTCTGCCCCTCAGGACCCCCCACCCTGTACCTCAAAGCCCCCTCCCTTTGGGGGGGGGGGTCCATAGCTCTTGAGGGGGGGGTCCCCAGGCTTTGGGAGATCCCTGGGGGGTTTGAGGGGTTCCATGGGGTGTTTGGGGATCCTTTAGGGTTGGGGGGGGGATTCTTTAGGTTTTGAGGGGTCTCTGAAATGATTTGGGGGGGGTCCTGAGGGTTTGGGGGGGGATCCTGGAGGGGTTTAGGGGGTCCCTGGGAGGTTTCTCGGGGGTGTTGGGGAAGGGGGGGGGTTGGGGTGGAGGATTTGGGGTGGAGATAGGGGGTTGGGGAAGGGGGGGGAGGGGATCCTGGGGTGCAGGGGGGGAGGGTTTGGGGGTGAGTGTGGGGGGGCAGTTTTGGGGTTCAGCACTGTGTGACCCCCCCCCCCCCCAGATCCGCTCCCGTGAGGGCTGTTGGCTGCTGCGGGGGCCGCTGGTGCCTGACGGTTACGGGGTGGGGGTGTCACACGTGGCCCCCCCCGACCCCCGAACCCCCCCCGACCCCCGAAACCCCCCCGGGGGGCTTCGCATCGCCATCACCTCCTTCAACTGCTGCCACGAGACTGAGGCCGCCCGGCTCGGGGATGCCCTGCGGGGGGTCCTTGACCACCTGGGGGGGCTCCTGCGCCGCCACGGCCCCCCCTGAGGGTCCCTGCACCCCAAAAAAAAACCCAAACCTCCCCCCCAAACCCCCAAATCCAGGGATCTTCTCTCCTTGCATCTCTTCAGGGCTCCTACACCCCCCCCCCCCCCCAAACACTCCTGGGGTCCCACATGACCCCCACTGGACCTCCAGCACCCCCTGACCCCCTCCCCCCGGGACCAATGTGGAAATTTGGGGCCAAACTCGACTGTTTTGGGTCACTGGAAACAGCAATAAAGTTTTTCACACCATCTGCTCCAGTCCGGGTTCTTGGGGGGGTCCCAGTCCAGGGGATCCAGTCCGGGTTCTTGGGGGGGGTCCCAGTCCAGGGGATCCAGTCTGGGTTCTTGGGGGGGGTCTCAATCCAGGGGATCCAGTCCGGGTTCTTGGGGGGGGGTCCCAATCCAGGGGATCCAGTCCGGGTTCTTGGGGGGGGGGGCCCAATCCAGGGGATCCAGTCCGGGTTCTTGGGGGGGGGGCCAGTCCAGGGGATCCAGACTGGGTTCTTGGGGGGGGGGGGGGCAATCCAGGGGATCCAGTCCGGGTTCTTGGGGGGGGTCCCAATCCAGGGGATCCAGTCCGGGTTCTTGGGGGGGGGCCCAATCCAGGGGATCCAGTCCGGGTTCTTGGCGGGGGGGCCCAATCCAGGGGATCCAGTCCGGGTTCTTTGGGGGGGGCCCAGTCCAGGGGATCCAGACCGGGTTCTTGGGGGGGGTCCCAGTCCAGGGGATCCAGTCCAGGTCCTTGGGGGCTCCCAGTCTGGGGGATCCTGTCTGGGGGATCCAGTCTGGATTTGGGAGGGGGTGGGTGGGTCCCTCTTCAGGGGATCCAGCCCAGGTTTTGGGGGGTGCTCCTGGTCTATTTTCTTGGGGGTGGTCTGGATCCCAATCCATTTACATCCAGCCCGGTCTTTGCACCAGTCCTGATCCAGTCTGGGGTATCCAGTCTGGATTGGGATAGGGAGGAAGGGGGTCCTGGTGTCAGGGATCCAGTTCAGGTTCGGGGTTGGGGTGGGGCAGCGCTGGTTCTGGTCCAGGTGATCCAGTCTGGTCTTTGCACCAGTCCTGATCCGGTTGTGTCAATCCAGTCCAGGCACCAATTCTGATCCAGTTCCGCTCTGGTTCGATCCAGTCCAGACTCTGGGTGGTCCCAGTTACGGTCCATTTAGATCCAGTCTGAGTTTTGCTCCAGTCCCAATCTGGTTCAGGGGTTCCAGTCCAGGTTTGAGGGGGTGGGGGGGGGTCGCACTGGTTCGGTCCAGTTCTGGTTCTGTGTGAATCCAGACCAGTTTTTGTTCCAGTCCTGATCTGGTCCAGTGCATCCAGTCCAGGCACTGGTTCTGATCCAACTCCACTCCGGTTCGATCCAGTCCGGGTTCTGAGCGATCCCGGTTCTGGTCCATTTGGATCCAGCCCGGATTTTGCTCCAGTCCCGATCCAGTCGATCCAGCCCAGGCTCCGGCTCCGCTCCGGTTCGATCCAGTCCGGATTGCTGAGGGGGTCCCGGTTCCGATCCGGGTCCGGATCCGGTCCGGGCTTTGTGGCCGCCCGGGGGGTCCCGGTGCCGGTCCCGGAGTGACCATGGCGGCCGAAAAACCCGGTGCGGAGCGGGGGGTTGGCGGACGGGGGCGGGGGGAATGGGGGGGGGGGGCGGTAAGAGGTGATGGGGGCGATGGGGGGAGGATGGGGGGGGATGATGGGAAATGAGGGGGGCGATGGAGGGGGGGATGGAGGGGATGGGGGGGCGGTGGGGAGGGTGATGGGGGATGAGGGGGGTGATGGGGGGGGCGAGACGGGGGGGTGATGGAGGGGATGGGGCGATGGGGGATGAGGGGGGTAACTGGGGGGGGATGTAGGGCCACGGGGGGGGATGAGAGGGGCGATTGGGGGGTCTGGGGGAGAGGAGGGGGGAGCTGGGGGGATGGGAGGGGCTGGGGGGTGGGCACAAACCCGCTGGGTCCGAAGCATCCAGGGCACCCCCTTCTCGCCCCCCCTCTCTGTCGCGATATAAATAACACGGGGGGGGGGGGGGAGGGGAAGGGGTGACCCAGAAACGGGGCCCTTGGGGAGGGGGGGGTGGATTTACGGGGTTTTGGGGGCTCGACGGGGTTTGGGGGCGGGAAACAGAGGAAATTGGGTGAGGGAAGAATGCGGGGGGGGAGAATGAGGGGAGCCGGGAGGGGGAGATTTCGGGGGGGGGGGTACGGAGTTGGGGGAGGCTCTGGGAGGTGGGAGGTACTGGGGGGGCAATGGGAGGGTTCTGAGGGGTGTCAGGGGGTGGAGATGCTCTAGGGGGGTCCCTGAGGGGTTGGGGGGACTCTGGGGGAGCTCTGGGGGCATAGGGTGGGTTTTGGGGGGGCCCTTAGGGGATGGGGGGGGAGTTCTGGAGGGACCTGGGGGTGGGGAGGCACTGGGAGGGTGATAAAGAGGGGTTCTGGGGGGGTCCTTGGGGGATGGGGGAGATACGGGGGGGGGCCTGGAGGGGTTTTGGGGGGACCCCTAGGGGATGGGGGTCCTGGGGGGGAGGGGGATGGAGGTGGGGATGTTGTGGGGGTGGCTTTGGGGGGATGAGGGGGTCCTGACACCCCTTTTTCCCCCCACCACAGGAGTGCCGGAGGGGGCGCCCCACGCCTCGCCCCCCCCCTACGGGCCTCCAGCCCCCCCGGGCCCGGGTTTGGGGGGGGGTTTGGGGGCGGCCACTCTGCCCCGGGGGGGCACGGCCATGGGGCTGGGGGGGGCGGCCACACTGCCCCGGGGACTGACGGGGGCCGGGGTTGGGGGGGGGGCGGCCACGCTGCCCAGGGGGCTGACGGGGGCCGGGGGGGGGCTTCCCCCCCACCATGCCGCTACCCTGCCCCGGCCCCCCCCCGCCGCCCCCCAGCCCTATGGGGCGCCCCCCCAGCCCCCCCTGCCCTACGCGCCCCCCCCCTTCGCCGTACAGCTCCAGCCCTGCACGGCCTATGTGCCCGTGTACCCCGTGGGGCCCGTGAGTGGGGGGCGTGGGGGGGGCGTGGGGGGGCGTGGGGGGAAGGGCAGGGGAGGGGGAGGGCTGGGGGAGGGGCTGGAGTTGGGAGGAGGCGGGGCCAGGGAAGGGGAGGGGCCGAGAGAGGAGGAGGGGTCTGGGAGGGGCATGGGGGGAGGGGGAGAGGGGGGAGGGGCTGGAGGTGGGAGGGGGCGGGGCCAGTGAGTGGTGGGAGGAGCCTGAGCAGAGGAGGAGGGGTCTGAGCGGGGAGGATGACAATGGGAGGGGCTGGAGGTGGGAGTAGGCGTGGCCAGGGAGTGGTGGGAGGAGCCTGAGCAGAGGAGGAGGGGTCTGAGCGGGGAGGATGACAATGGGAGGGGCTGGAGGTGGGAGTGGGCGTGGCCAGGGAGTGGTGGGAGGAGCCTGAGCAGAGGAGGAGGGGTCTGAGCGGGGGGGGGGGGGGGGGGGGGGAGGTGCTGGGAGAGGTGAGAGGGGGTGGAGTTCTGAGGAGGTGGAGCCAGGGAGGGGGAGGGGCTGAGATGGGGAGGGGGTGGTGGGAGGAGCCTGAGAGGAGGGGGAAAGGCTTGTGAGTGGGAGGGGCTCAGGAAGGGGAGGGGATGAAGATGGGAGGGGGCGGGGCCTGAGGGGAGAGGGAGGAGGAGGGGAGGGGACTGATGGAAAAGGGAGGGGCAAGGGAGGGGGAGGGGGAGTGGGGCCTGAGAGAAGGGGGAGGGGTCTGACAAGGGACAGGGCCTGAGGGGAGGGTCCAAGGACCGTGTGTCGGGGGCGTGGCTTATCAGAGGGGCGTGGCTTCCGGATTGGGGCGTGTTCGGTCCCGCCCCCCTAACCCCCCCTCTCTCCCCCTCCCCCCAGGCCTTCGGAGCGCCCCCCCCCGGCCCCGCCCCCACCCCTGGCCCCCTGCCCGGCCCCGTGGGGCTGGCGGGGGGGGGAGGCGGCCTGGGGGGCACCCCGGGGGGGGCTCTAGGGGGCACCGGGGCTGGGAGGGCGCCCCACGATTACCTCCCCATCGCCGTCCTCACCACCCTCTGCTGCTTCTGGCCCACGGGCGTCGTGGCCATCGTCAAGGCTGTGCAGGTGGGAGGGGTACGGGGAGAGTGGGGGGGCACTGGGGGATGAGGGGCAAAGGGGGGGGGGGCACAGGGATGTGGGGGGCAGTGGGGTTTGAGGGGGGGCACGGGTCTGGGGGGGCAATAGTGGCACAGATGTTGGGGGGTCAGTGGGGTTTGGGGGGGGCACAGGGGTTTGGGGGCTCCGGTGGGGTGCTGACCCCCCCCTTTTTCCCCCCCCACCCCAGGTGCGCGCGGCCGTGGCGCGCGGGGACATCGTTTCGGCCGAGATCGCGTCGCGCGAGGCCCGGAACTTCTCCTTCATCAGCCTGGCCGTGGGCATCGCCGCCATCGTCCTCTGCACCATCCTCACCGTCGTCATCATCATCGCCGCCCAGCACCACGACAACGACTGGGAGCCGTAGCCACGCCCCCCGCCACACCCACGCCACGCCCTCGGCATCACCATGGCAACGGGAGGGCTGCAAGTGATGATACCCGCTGCCCTCGGCATCGCCATGGCGACATTGGGGCTCCTAGCGATGCCCTAGCGATGGTACCCAGGCCCCTTGGTGTCGCCATGGCAATGCTGTGGCTCCTAATGATGATACCCAGCCTCCTGAGTGTCACCATGGCAATGTTAGGGATCCCAGCAATGGCACGCAGACCCCTCAGTGTTCCATGGCAACATTGGGGTTCCTAGTGATGGTACTCAGCCTCCTGAGCGTCGCCATGGCAACACTGGGGCATCCTAGCCATCCCAGCTCCACAACACCACCACAGCAACAACACTGGGCATCCCCAGCGTTGCCATGCCAACGCCACAGAGATGCCCATTTGCCCTTGCATCGCCCCGGTAAAGGTGATGCCTGGGATCCCATAGCAACGCCTTGGCAACAGGTCCAGCGTCGCCATGGCAATGCCTGACCCCACCCCATTCGGCCCCGCCCCCCCGGGCTCCCGCTGGGCGGGGCCCCACCTCATTTGCATGCCAGGCCCCACCCCCTCGCTGCTGTCCAATAAATCTCTATATTGATACATGGGAGGGGCCGCTCGTTAGCGACCGCCTCATTACTGGGTTTGGGGGGAATCATCATGGCAACCAGTTCAGGTGTGTGTGGGAGAATGGGTGCTGCTGTTAATTGGGGCTGTTAATTGGGAGGAGGACCCCAACCAGCATCACATGATCTCCCAAACCAGCATCTCCATGGCAACGCAATCTCCATGGTGACATTGTATCCATCCCACTCATTAGTGAATCTCTGCTTGTTAACGATGTTTATTACCAGATGGGCGGGGGCAAAGTCAGTTGCCATGGCAACACCGGGGCTCCTAGTGATGGTACCCAACCTCCTGATCATTGCTATGGCAACAGAGCATGGTTTCCATGGTCATGCTGCATCCCACCCCGTACTGTTTACTAATGAAGCATCTCTCGTTAGCAGACTTGTTTATCATCAAAGGGGTGGGACTCCCATAGCCCCGCCCCCAAATCGGTGGCAAATCCATCTCAATGCTGTCACCATGGCAACGCCCCCCTCCAGCTCCCTAACAAAGCGCTGCTCATTAACGCCCCTGTTTATTACTGGGGGGGTGGAGCTAATCTGCAGCCCCTCCCCAAAACACAGTTTCCACGGCAACAGCATCACCATGGCAACACAAACCCCACGCATCCGCTCATCCCAGTCACTAATCAAGTGCCGCTCATTAACGATCTCGTTTATTAGCAAACGCGTGGAGCTGAACTGCAGCCCCTCCATTCCCCGATCGTCTCCATGGCAACCCCAGTCCCCATAGCAACCGCATCCTCATAGATAACGCTGCTGCCTCACGCCGCTCCCTAACGAAACGCTGCTCATTAACGCTCCTGTTAATTATCGGGGAGGGTGGTGGAGCTCCTCTGCAGCCCCGCCCCTCCACGATCATCTCCATGGTAACCCCAATCCCCATAGCAACCGCGTCCCCTCAGGCGAAGAGGCGGCCGAGGCGCCGGGCGAGGCGCCGGTCCCTCTCCCTGGCGGCTCCCCGCACCCTCCTCAGCTCCTCCCGCGCCCGCCGGTGCCCGGGCTCCGCTCTCAGCACCCCCCGCAGATCCTCCAGCGCCGCCTCCAGGTCCCCCATCGCCGCCGCCGCCGCCGCTCGCCGCAGCCGCGCCTCCGCGTGCCCGGGACTCAGCTCCAGGGCTTTGGTGGCGTTGGCGGCGGCGGCCGCCGGGAGCCCGAGGCGGAGCTGGCACAGCGCCAGCCCCGCGTGCAGCTCCGCCTTCGGCCCCGCCCTCCCGGGAGGCAGCGGCGGGGCCCCCCCGGCCAGCACCGCCGCCCTCAGCGCCCTCCCGTAAGCCCTGGCGGCCGCCTCCGTCGCCCCCGCCTCCAGCAGCCCCGCCGCCCGCCGCCCCCCGCTTTCCGCCGCCGCCGCCCAGCGCCTCTCTCGGGCCTCGACCCCCTCCGCCCAAAACGGGGGAGCGGGGCTGAACCCCCTCAGGAGGACCCCCAGCACCCGCCCCGCCCCGGTCGGCCGCAGCAGCGCCCGCTCCCCCTTCCGCATCGTGCGGAGGCACGAGTCCAGCGCGGCCGCCCAGCGCCCCTCGGCGCCCCCGAGCTGCAGCCGAAGCCACGCCCCCTCCCGGAAGGGACACGCCCCCTCCGCCGGCCGTGGCTCCGCCCCCACACCAAGCTCCACCTCCTCTGCAGGCCCCTCCTCCTGCCCTGACCACGCCCCTTTCTGACACTGCCCCGCCCCTTTCTCAAGCTCCGCCTCCTGTCCTGGCCCCAACCTCTTCTTCAGCCCCGCCCACAGCGCTGGCCACGCCCCCTCCTCCAACCCAGGCTCCGCCCACACCCACACGTGACACCAGGACCCCAACCCCGGGCAGGCCAAGCCCCTTCCCCTCCTCAGAAGCTGCTTGGAGAAGGCGCCATCAGGGCTGAGCCACCACTCTGACCCCGCCCCCTCCACAGGCCACACCCCCTCCTCAAGGCCCTCCCCAAGGTCCCTCTCTCCCACCTCCTCATCCTCTTCCCACCCCTCCCCCTCTGGCGCCCACAGCCACGCCTCCTCCCTCGACCAATCCCAGGGATCCGACGCCTCATTGGACGGCACCCGGAGTGCCGCGTCCCCATTGGACGGCTCTGCCCATTGTGCTGACGCCCCATTGGTTGGATCGGGGAGCACGGAGGAATCGCAGCGTCCTGCCCCCTCATTGGTCAGAGCTTCAGGTGCTGCATCCTTATTGGCCGAGGCCTCCTGTGCTGTATCCTCATTGGCTGAGCCCCCAGGCACTCCATCCTCATTGGTTGTGCGTTGCCCTTGGACTTCATTGGTTGGGTGACGCGGCTCTGTCTCCTCATCAGCCGCATCTTTCAGCGCCGCAGCCTCATTGGCCATGTCTTGGCATCCCACAATCTCATTGGCTGGGTCTCGGTGCCCTGTGTCCTCATTGGCCGAGGCCTCGTGTGCTGCATCCTCATTGGCTGAGCCCCCAGGTACACATTCCTCATTGGCTGGACCTTGCCCTTTGACCTCATCAGTTGGGTCATATGGCTCTGTCTCCTCATTGGCCGCGTCCTGCGGCACCGCAGTCTCATTGGCTGGGCCGTGGCTGCCAGGTCCTTCATTGGTGGTTGCTATCCCATTGGCTCCTCCAGGCTCCTCATTGGCTGAGACATTCCCTTCCATCTTGCCTTGTCCAATCGCGTCGCTACAACCAGAGCGAGGGGGAGGGACCTTCTCAGAGGGGTCCTGACCCCTCCATGACCCCTCGAGGGTCCCGGGGCTGCTCCCGCTCCCACCTGGGCACCCAAAAAGCCCCCTTAGAATGCACCACCCTCCCCCCTGGGGGCGGGGCCAAACCTACCGGGACCGGAGGATCCGGGGAGGGGGGCGGGGCGATCCGGAGGGGGCGGGGCTACAGGAGACGGGGTGAAAGGGGGAGGGGCAGAGATCCGCGGGGGGCCGGGATGGGGGGGAGGGGCAGGGGGCCGGGATGCGGTGCGATCGGGGATTTGTGGGGGAGGGGCAGAGACCCGGGACGCGGGGGGAGGGGGGTCCCAGGAGGAGGGGGGAGGGTCCGTGGCCGCTGCCCCTTTAAGCGCGGCCGCTGCGGGGAGGGTGAAGGCGGGAGTGCGCGGGGCGCAGGCGCGACCGCAGGGGGCGGGGCCTTCGGGTAAATCCGCGCTCCCATTGGCCGGCGTGCGCTGGCGGCTGCGCTGATTGGCTGGAGGGGCTGCGGGGCGGGGAGGGAGGGGAGGAGGCGCGCGGGGAGGGCGGGGCCAGAGGGGCGAACCGCTCTGCCATTGGCCGGCGGGCGCGGGGCGGCGGCGAGGATTGGCCAGTGGAGGCCGAGGGGCGGGACCGGGCCGGGGGGCGGAACACGGTGAGGCGGAAGATGGCGGCGCTGGCGCCGGAGCTGCTGGTGCTGAGCGATGCGGGCGGTTCCGGGCCGACAACCTCCTGGGCGCCGAGGACTGGGGTGCGGCCGGGGGGTATCCAAGGGGTCCGGGAAGAGCCCGGGGGGTGCCGGAGGGAACCTGAGAGGGCCCGACGGGGTGGGCGGGGCCGCTCCCGGTGGCTGGGAGGGTGGAAGGGGGCGGGGCTTGGAGAGGGGGCGTGGCCAAGGAAAGGATGTGGTGTGACAGTGAGGCGTGGTTTGTGTGGGCGTGGCCTAAAGAGAGCATGGCTGCCAAGCAGAGCAGTTTGTGACGCTTCGTGGCGGGGCCAGAAGGAGGGGGCGTGGTCTGACGTCGGACACGTGCTCTGTCAACGTAGGGGGCGTGACCAAGCCCTGATGGGCGTGTCCAGTTTTGTTATGGGCGTGGCTTTTCATGTCTTCCCCCCTTCCCCGCCCCCAGATGCCGCTCTCTACGGTTGCCTTGACGACCGCCTGGAGACCACCCACCTCTTCCCCTCTCTGGACCCCGACCCCATGGTAAGCCCCGCCCCTCGGGGAGTGCACCCAAGCCTCGCTCCTTGTGGGTTCAAGCCCCGCCCCCTCCAGGCAGGGTCTTTCTGGCCCCGCCCCC